>BLSH010184127.1:1399377-1418010 GCA_018402905.1 Glandirana rugosa
GGCCAGTGTGACAGGTGGGAGGCAGTGTGACAGGTGGGATGCAGTGTGACAGGTGAGGGACAGTGTGACAGGTTGGAGGGAGTGTGACAGGTGAGAGAGCCAATGTGATAGGTGGGGGAGCCAATGTGACAGGTGGGAGAGCCAATGTGACAGATGGGAGAGCCAATGTGACAGGTGGGGGAGCTAGTGCAACAGGTGGGAGCCAGCTAGTGTGACAGGTGGGAGCCAGTACGACCGGTGGGGGGTTGTGTGTCAGGTAGGGGGCAGTGTGACAGGTGGTGGGGCCGGGTAACAGGTGGGGGGCAGTGTGACAGTTGGGGGGCCACTTTGACAGGTAGGGGGGGCAGTGTGACTACACTGACCTACCTAACTCCTACACTGGCCACTTGTTGTCGTGGCCAATCGATAGCAGGGGTGAGCGTTCTGTGTGGTGGCAGGCGGGGCCAAGGGCTGCCTGTGTGTTGTGCTGTCCCGGGGCTCAGTGAGAAGGTTGGCGTATGTATGTATAAGAGTGCGGTCACCTGTCAAGTGTTAGAAGCTAGGAGAGTGAGCGGGACGGCTTCCCCCCATTATTAGGAAGGAATTCCTACACTTCACTTGCTCCTCCCCTTCAATAAACGTTGACAAATGACCCAGGAGATGAAGGCAGACTGGGGACAGAGTGGAGCACCCATGAACACGCCGCTCTGTGTGTGTGAGTGGAGCTGAGAGGGCTGGCAGTGGTCGTGTGCTCTGTGCACCCACCGCACCCTGGACTACAGTGAGAGAGGCACTGACAAGCTCCCGGCACCCCTTCTCCCGGTGGAGAGTAGGGAAACCAGTGATCCTGGCTGCCCCTTAGGTGGCAGTGCGTCCTAAGCGGCTGCCTAGTTCGCATAGTGGTAAAAGCACCACTTCTAACAGTCTTTTGTGCCTCCTAAAAATAAGTGTGGCACTGCTGTCCGTAATTATGTAGAAATCTATGCAGCGGCGGCTGGTGCTCAGCTTTTCTGGGGCGGGCAACAAACAAACCTTGCCCCCTCACTACCCACCCCCCCCGATTGGTCGCCCGCCCCGCACTTATCCCATCCAGGTCACGGCTTTGGAAGCTTCCCCCCTGCATCTCCTCCCGAGTCCCGGTGGTCGTTTATCCTCCCAGCCAATAGGGTCTTCGGACCCACTTCGTGATTGGCCTGGAGGAGAAGCAGGAAGACATTAGTGAGTACAAATTCTCTAATGTCGCACAAGTGGGTGGGCTCAAAGCGCAGTGCCCTGCACCCCGAGCCCACCCCTTTTGAAGCAAATAAGAGCCTGCATGGAAATTAGGGGCTGGGCACATGGATTGGGGGATGGCACCCCTGCGCCCCTTATGAATGGCTGCCAAGAAATATATGTAACAGTGATTTTTCAAAAATCAGAAAAACAAAAGAAAAAAAGTGACAAACCAAAGCACAAGCTTTTGGGCTGCTTGTTTCAGAAATAATTACCGCTACTAAAGCTCTGGTCTTCACAAAGAGCAGTGTGCGTGTCTCTGGATTTTCATGATAGGATTCAGACAGGATAAACTGCAACTCTTCTAGCTTTGGATTTTCATTATCATCTGCAATGTCCATCAGTTGTGGCAACTTAACTGTGAAAAAAGAAAAAAAAATTAATGGCTACAAAAACTGCTTATACGCTTTATCAGGAGCAGTATTTCAGTTATCCTATTTGGTTACATTATACCGTGTCTCACAATAGTGAGTGCACCCCTCACATTTTTATAAATATTTTATTCTATCTTTTCATATGACAACACTGAAGAAATGACACTTTGCTACGGTGTAAAGTAGTGAGTGTACAGCTTGTATTACAGTGTAAACTTGCTGTTCCCTCAACATAACTCAACACACAGCCATTCATGTCTAAATCACTAGCAACAAAAGTGAGTACACCCCTAAGTGAAAACGTCCAAATTGGGCCCAAAGTGTCAATATTTTGTGTGGCCACCATCCTTTAACAGCACTGCCTTAACCCTCGTGAGCATGGAGTTCACCAGAGCTTCACAGGTTGACAATGGAGTCCTCTTCCACTCCTCCATGAGGACATCATGGAGCTGGTGGATGTTAAAGACCTTGCGCTTCTCCACCTTTCATTTGAGGATGCCCCACAGTTGCTCAATAGGGTTTAGGTCTGGAGACATGCTTGGCCAGTCCATCACCTTTACCCATAGCTTCTTTAGCAAGGCAGTGGTCGTCTTAGAGGTGTGTTTGGGGTCGTTATGTTGGATTACTGCTCTGCGGCCCAGTCTCTGGAGGAAGGGGATCATGCTCTGCATCAGTATGTCACAGTATATGTTGGCATTCATGGTTCCCTCAATGAACTGTAGCTCTCCAGTGCCGGCAGCACTCATGCAGCCCCAGACCATGACACTCCCACCACCATGCTTAACTGTAGGCAAGACACACTTGTCTTTGTACTCCTCACCTGGTTGCTGCCACACATACCTGACACCATCTGAACCAAAAAAGTTTATCTTGGTCTCATCAGACCACAGGACATGGTTCCAGTAACCCAATGCTGGCAGCACTCATACGTCTACTTCCCAAAAACAACCTGTGGATATGACGCTGAGCATGTGCACTCAACTTCTTTGGTCGACCATGGCGAGGCTTGTTCTGAATAAAACCTGTCCTGTTAAACCGCTGAACGGTCTTGTCCACCGTGCTGCAGCTCAGTTTCAGGGTCTTGGCAATCCTCTTATAGCCTAGGCCATCTTTATGTAGAGCAACAATTCTTTTTTTCAGATCCTCAGAGTTCTTTGCCATGAGGTGCCATGTTGAACTTCCAGTGACCAGTATGAGAGATTGAGAGTGATAACACCAAATTTAACACACCTGCTCCCCATTCACACCTGAGACCTTGTACCACTAAAGAGTCACATGACACCAGGAGGGAAAATGGCTAATTGGGCCCAATTTGAACATTTTCACTTAGGGGTGTACTCACTTTTGTTGCCAGTGGTTTAGACATTAATGTGTTGAGTTATTTTGAGGGGACAGCAAATTTATACTGTTATGCAATGTGTACACTCACTACTTTACATTGTAGCAAAGTGTAATTTCTTCAGTGTTGTCACAAGAAAAGATATAATAAAATATTTACAAAAATGTGAGGGATGTACTCACTTTTGTGAGATACTGCATATGTATGTATACAGGTATGTGTGTATGTATATATGTGTATATGTTCACAGGTGAAGATGTATGTATATGTGTATAAATGGGTGTGTGTACACATGATTGTGTGTGTATCTGGATGTTTACACATGCATATTTAGATTTCCGCAATGTCTCCATCATCCATTTCTTCTGCCCACTCCTTCATCTGTACTCATTTATTGCATTTTCTCACATATATTTATGTATCTAGAAATAGGACGCCATTTCTTTTAATTTGCCTGACCCATTTATGAATGAGTATCCACACACTGAGACCAATTTACAAACTGCGTTCAAACTTTCTATAAAGTGTAGACAAATATTCACAGTTACAATGATTCTTTCATTTGTTATTCGTCTGGCACTTTCACCAGAACTGTTCGCTACAACTGTTTCTTCCTTTTCCAAGAGATCATTAGTATTTAGAGCCAGACCTTAATCCAGGCAATAAAAGTGCAGCCTTTCTCCTCATCTGTCAATCTCCAAGACCACACCTCCTGTCAAACTTTTAAATTTCTAGGCGCCAACATCTCCCTCTTGCTGTCTCTGCTCCACAACGCTGGCTACTGCAGAGCTTCTGATCGGTCAGTATTCCCTGTCAATTCACAGTCTTATCAGTCTCCTCACTACTCACTTCTTCCACCTGATCTCCTCCACACCGTCTACCATCCTCCAGCTTCTTCCTCTACCACTCAGACTGATTTTACTGTTGTGGGTTTTTTGTTCTTTTGTGTTTTTTGCTTTTTATTTTTATTCACTGCTTTTCACCTTGTATCATTTAAAATTCAATTTGAATATGTTTTCATTCTATATACCATTTGCAATATGATTCTAGAGACTAAATGAGGATTCAAATTTAACTTGAAACTATATTTAACTACACAGATTTTCTTCTTTTTGCACTTTGTATGAATTTTATGGCCTGGCTATGGATTTTTACCATGTATCTGTTTCTCTATGTACTAGCTCTGAAAAAGGGGGAGGCCATTCACCCAAAACACGTTGGGTCTACTTGTTTACTTTTATCTCCAATAAATAATTATAACATTTATCAAGTGAAACCTATTTATTTTTGGATATCGGGCGCTCCTCTCCAATCACCCAAGTGTTCACTGCAGCAACGCCTCCATTATCGTTATCAGAAAGGTAGCAGCCCTAGACCACAACAGTGTCTATCACTTACGACTTATAATTGTGATACAACCCATTGAAAGCAATTCCTTCTATACCCTCCACACAGTAACAGTAAGTCCAGCGCTGTCTCCCACTCAAAATTAACTGGTTACATGTCAACTACAAACAGAGTGTTTAATTTCTGAAAAATGAACAATCCCCTTAGTTAATTTTAAACAGCAGTGATGTAGCCCCCACAGAGTCTTGCTAGATTTATCCCATCCATTATATCTGAATTAGTGAACTTCAGTATTGGTTGTCTCCTACAGCAGTGGTTCTCAACCCTGTCCTCAAGTATACCCCCATCAGGCCATATTTGCAGGTTTTCCTTAATCTTGCACTTTAAATCAGAGTTAATGGCTTGGTATTTTGAACAGCTATTTTATCTAAAAGAAATTCTCAAAACATGGCCTGTTGGGGGTACTTGAGGACAGGGTTGAGAACCACTGCCCTACAGCAGTGTTTAGGTGACATGTTAGATTGGAGGTTTAAGGAAAAAAAAGACATTCATGTTTCTCTACAGGTGTCTCAATCAAAACCACACATTGGGGTCTATCTTTTTATTTGTTTGACAAATGTGTCAAGCATTCAGCCAGCCTTGATGATTCTGAATGTATTTTGCTTGATATAGTAATTTCTTATGATCATCAGCTCCATCTAGTGCCAATAGCGTGGTGTTTTTTGTTTTTTCTGAAATACCTCAATCAGAAAAAACAGCATTATGGCCACTAGACGGAACTGATGATCATAGGAAATCACTATATTAAGCAGAAAATGGCTAGAATATGTTAAGGCTGGGCAAATGCTTGTCACGTTCATTCAACACATGTTTTATAAATAGACCACATTGTGCCCAAGCAAGACTTTTTTAAAGACTTATTTTACAAATTGAGTGCTTCTATCACATTTGTGACTTAACTCTGCAAGAGAACTTTAGGGGAAAGATGGTGCAGCAGATGTTAAGAAAAATCAGAATGCTCTTTATAGATCTGGACAAGTGAAACCATCTTTCTGTTTTCTTGTTTTTTCCTCTGTACAGCTAAAAATAGTCCTACATATAAAGCAGAGTGGATGCTTACAGAAATAACACAAGCTAGCACTAATTATTACTAAAACAATCATATGGGTAAGGTAAGAAGGTATGTCTAGAGCAGCATGTTGTCCAGCCCTTCTGAGATCTGTCTTTCCCTCTGGAGCACAGATCAGTAACGCTCTCTATCCCCTCTGGGGCACAAATCAGTAATTCGCTCTAATGATGAGAAGTGCAATACACATTTTTTTCTCCTGATTGGCTGTAAGGCAGAGAGTGAGAAAACACAGTTCATGCCCATTACTGAAGGGCCTGTACTGACCAGTGCCTGCAGAGAGGAAAACAGCTGCTCAGCCACCCATCTTGCCTGCTTTTGGGTATTTTCTTACTATAGCGAGGCTGATTTTTTACACCACACTGTCCAATACTGGTAGAACACTTTTCTGTGGCTAAAGGAGTCCTGATAAGCCACCACCTGCTATTAAATATAATTGTAATGTAGTGGGGCTGGTTTTACACCTTGCAGTACTTGTAGAAGGGTGCAGAAGAGCTGGGTGAGCAGCCAGGACCTAGTGCGCTAGGGCACTTTGTAGTGTGTAGAATGCCACCGGCGAACATGATGATAATACAGGTTTGTGTTAACTTCACCTTCAAACTTTTTAACTAGCTTCTGTTCAATGTCTGTAAATGTTCCATTCTTGATATTGTCATAAAAGTTCTGCAAATATTCCAGGGCATCTTGGGTACGAGCATCCTCGTTAATTATGAGTGCATTATTACATTTCTGTTGCAGCAAAGAAAATAGGGTTTTAGGAAAATGATGTGATAAACCATACAAGTAAAAGGACAAACAATATGAACTGGTGCTGTAATCTTTTGCAAAGTTTATTCAGCATTGGATTCCTTCCTATATGCTAGAAGTCTTATTTATGCATCAGAATTTTACTAAAAAGAATTCCGTCATCTTTCTCATAACACTGTTAGTTTATTTCCCAATACTTTATGTTGCTAGACATATCTTTTGGGCAATTAGTATTGTGTGTGGTTGTCTTTACTTCTTTTTGGTAAAAAGAACTTTATAGTAAAAAAATAAAAAATAAAAAAAAAACTTTATAGTTACAAATACAGCCATTACTATGCTAATACGCAATTCATTAAAGCCTAAAGCCTAGTACACATGGGCCGAACGTCAGATGACATAGGCCAGTTCAATTAAAAAATGGACAACATTCGACCCGTGTGTATGGCACCTATTTCTTCGGCCAGCTTCTGTTGAATGAGCATGCTGGGAAACCAGCAACCGTCTGGATCCCGATCAGTGCTATCGGCCAATGGAGTGTTCTGGTGGATGGGGGGGGCTATCCGCCTGACACAGCTGTACTAACATCGGATTGTTAGTACAATGGCTCCGACCTGAGCTGTCAGTTTTTTCTTTTCGTTCAACCAAGCGGGTAAAAAAAACTAGTAGTGTGTACCGAGCTTAAGTTTTGTCAAAAATAAAAAAAACAAATTAGTACAAGAGATGATATTATCCATCTGATGTGTCCCTTGTTCTGCTGGCTCCTACATTAGCTGAACATTTCCTTCCTCATCCCCCCCCAGACCCTGTCACCGTAATCTTCATGTGCAAAGGACCTGTCATATGCACCCATCAAGAGTGCCGACTATGCCCGCCCTTTCCGCCTACCTCCTCCATTCACAGAAGCTGAACTATAGCTTCTTTGATTGGAAAGTGAATGGAGGAGGTGGACCTTTCAATCATCCGTCCATTTTCCACTCATAGATCATGATGCAGTCATAAAAGCTATAGTAAAGCCTCCGTGAATGAAGGAGGTGGGCAAGAAGGGTGGACACAATGAGCACTCTCGATGGGTGCATATGGCAAGTCCCTCAGCTCTATTAACCCCCGCCACACCAGAAGATTACAGTGGCAGGAGGGAGTGGGGTTGCAGGAGGAAGATTTCAATACAGGAGCCACCAGCACAAGGAACACATCACATTGACTGTAACTAATATCCCCTGTGCTGAATTTTATTTTTTTTTTCATTTTTGACTTGTAAGTGGTTGTAAAGTCAAATAACTATTACTGCCAGCCCCTCTGTTCTATCAAACCAGCCTACACAGTGCTCTCCTCCCCCAATCTAAGGGCTACAGCAGCAGGGTCCCAGATCCCCTCTGACGTCAGATGGGGAGGTCACGTAACCGCTGTGCTGTCTGCTCAGCCCCTCCCACTGTAGTCCTTAGATGGGAGAACAGCGGAGGTCACATGAACGGCCAGAAAAGATCTAAGATAAGGTATCATTTTATACAAACATGTACACTGTATAGGATGGCTTGATAGAACACTGGGGCTGGTTGTAATCTTTCTTTAACTTTACTGCCAGCTAATAATAGCGGCAGGGGGGGAGGGGAGGCTCACACCCACAAGAGCTGACAAGCAGGGAGGGAGGGGGAGAGAGGAGAGCAGCAGCATGAGTGGCACGTAACCTGACCACAGTAATCATGGATTAGTAGCCATGATTACCGTGTCAGCACACAGAGGGGGGCACAGGAACAGGCAGGATCAACCAGGTTTTTTACAACATAAAGAAGGACAGATTAGACAGCACAAGCACTGTGCTGTTTAATCTGATATAAGGGAACAGGATCTTTTTTTTTTCTTTTTTAGGGTTACAGCTTTTTTTCTTGTTCAAGTGTCTTATTGGTTTCAATGAAAAAAAAATGAGTGTACCTCTCTGTGCATAACAGTTAACAGGTGGTAATCATACAACTGTGGTTACAACTGTGAGGGTTACAGCTTTTTAACTTCGATTTTAACCAACATTTTAAATCTCAAAAGTTCTTCCTCCTTCAAGTCTTGAAGCGGCAGTTTTATTTCATGTAGATCTTTTAGAATAACTCACTGACCCACATACTTGTAAACTGGTAACTTCAATAACCAGAATCAGGTTATATAAAATGACATTTGCCGTTCTGAACTTCACCTTATTCTTTAGCCTGAAGTTTTATTTCAAAGTGCAACACCACCACCAAAACTTTTTTCTTAAATTTAGATAGAATGGGAAGGGAAAAAGAGAAGGTACAGGTGTTGTCAGTAAAGGGAGACACAGAGAACATAGTGTTCTTGCCCTTTTCCACTGTAATTAAAAAAATTGTTGCAGTTTGTGTTCCCATTTGAAAGATTTTCTTTCCCATTACATACAGTATGTCTGGCCCCCTGTAACAAGGATAGGACATGAGTGAAAATCTCCCTAACAGTCACAGAGGGCAATAAAACCCTAATAAAGTATACCCCCTCTCTCACCAAAGCTAATAAAAACAGACGTTTTAGCTATAAGACAAAACCCTTTACAAATGATCCTCTTCTAAGCAGTATGCTTCTGATTTTGAAATCTCAGAGTTTAAAACATAAATGAATTACGTTTAGTGCATATAAATAGGCTATAGAATTGTTGTATTGTTTGTTCTCCAGCAATTAACTTTCCATGAACGTAACAAAAAAGTAAAGTAAAAAAGTAAATATATAAATGCTGCATACCCGTAAATGTTCGGTATATGTGAACAGAGCACTACACAGACGACTCTCCTCCATTTTATCTTCCAGCTGCAGCAAACGGCATTTCTTCTGAACGGCAATAATCCAGGTGTCATACTTCTGGGTTCCAAAAGTCCGGCTCTGAATATCCGACATAGTCTCTAAAGCCACAATAATACATTTATTATTAATAAAATCTTTGTACTGATCTTCAGTACCAGGTACAACTGCAATCATGGTAACCAGATAGCAATGCAACTGATGTATTTTACTCTGCAAATAGATTCAGCTAGGAATATAACAGCCATTACATAGAGACAGATTTAATGTAAAAATACTAATAAATGTAAATAAGCCGTGGCAAGGACAAATAGCTCTATATAAAGAAAACTTGTACTGAGAAAATATAAGCCCACATTGCAGTTGTCCCTAAACTGGGAAAAGACCCGACACATAAACTATCGACCAATCTCACTATTAAACGTTGACTTAAAATTTTTTGTGAAGATTACTCCCTTTTCTGCACTCTCTTATTACCAAGGATCAGGTCGAGAAGCTCTAGACAACACCACTAAAGCCATTAATTTGCACCACTTGCTTACTGTTATGAAAACTCAAGGATTCTTCCTTTCATTGGATGCGGAGAAGGCATTTGACATTGGCCTGGGACTATATGGAAGCTGTTTTATGCAAAATTGGCATTCGAGACCGCCTACTTCAGTTCATCATGTCTCTGTATAACAAACCCTCAGCGCGAGTACGAGTCAATGGCCATCTGTCAGACGCCTTTCCCATCTACAAGGATACAAGGCAAGGATGCCCATTATCGCCCTTGCTATTTGTACTTACACTGGAACCCTTTCTCCGGCGTTTACAAGCAAACAATGATATTTAAGGTCTAGAGGTAGGGAACCGCACGTATAAACTATCTGCATTCGCTGATGACATCCTGTTATTTCTCTCAAAATCCCAGGCACACTCCCTAACCTATTGAAAGACTTTGATCATTTTCTTTATCTTTCCAACTTTAAAATGAATTTCAATAAATCCCATGCTCTTAATGTTAATCGACCCTCCTCAATTGTCTCACAATGTAAACAGAATTTCCCTTTTACATGGAGACAAGACGCCATCACCTACCTAGGCATCCAATTACTCTCCCATTTGTCTGACCTCTACTCAAAAAATGTCCTACCTGTTTAACGCACAATAAAGGAAGACCTGTGTAGTTGGGATAAACCCATTTTCTCATGGTTTGGTCGTGCAGCCATCCTAAAGATGAATGCACTTCCCCGTATGCTCTACCTCCTACAAATGATCCCCGTACGATTACCACCCTCCTTTTTCAAGTCATATAAAAGGCTCTGTACAACCTTCCTATGGCAACACAAAGGACCTAGAATTAGCTACGAGTGACTTATCCTCCACAAAGAAAAACGAGGCATAGGTCTCCCAGATATGTGCAACTATTACAGGGCCTGTCATCTTTTGCGGATAGTAGACTGGAATGTACACAGCCAAGTAGGGCTGAAGTTAACGATTATTTTCATAATCGATTAGTTGGCTGATTATGGTTTCGATTAATCGGATAATATCCTTTAAGTGTCGTGTATATTTTGGTTAATATGTGAAGTTTAAAAAAAGGCAATTTATTTTTAAATATCTATATGCAGTGGTAAAAAGTCATTCGTTTTCAATCACAGTGATGGGGAAATTCGAAGGAGCAGAATAGAAAACTTCTTGGTCAAAGGAATTTTCAGACAGGTTCTGGTCTAACCAATGAAATCTATTTTTAGATCCCTGATTGATCTATTTTTAGATCCTGGTCTAAACAATAAAATCTATTTTTAGATCCTTGTCTATGTATGCTGTATGTGTGTTGCACTATATTTCCTGATATCTAAACAAATAATGCATTCTGTATGCAGGCCAATTAATGGCAATTAATCTATTTTCAAAATAGTTGACAACTATTTTGATAATCGATTAGTTGTCGATTAATCGATTCGTTGTTTCGGCCCTACAGCCAAGTCAAAGATTGGGTTTCCCTCTAATACTCCTTTCCGACTCTATCTATACAGTCCACTCCTTGGCTACCACCACGCCATCTCCCCTCTTCCCTCAAAGATCATCCACTCATTGGTCCCTCCCTGGACTGCTTTCGGGAAGCTAACTTGAAATATGGCCTCTCTATGGTAGGGGGACCCATGACACCTATACGCTTCAACCTGGACTTTCCACCCACTTTCCACCCACAATGTCTAACAATGTCCTACAGGGAGTAGCTCCCAACCATTTCTCTGTGCTCATCATTTTTTTCGCAATGGCAAGGTCCTAGACAGAGCAGACCTTATTTCACAATGGCCTAACACTCCCATACCACAATGGTCATATCTGAAGGCGTGCAATTTTCTCTGATCCCTAGACTTTTGAACGTGGTTTGTGAACCCCTCACTCCCTATGAAAGCTAGAGCTTTAAGAATACACCCCAACAACCTGTTATCTCTTCAATCCACACTCTTTTCTTTCTTAACAGACCTTCTACTACAGGAAAGGCCTGTGTATCATGGGAACGAGACATCGACACAACTTTTACCCCTGAAGATTGGAATCACATTTACATTCACACACACAAAGGGTCTATCAACGTAATCACACAATTCTGTTAGACGGTATCAAACTCCTGCTCTCCTTAATAAAATTAACCCAAACCTTCCAAAAAAATGCTGGCGATGCAACCAAGATGAGGGCACATTGATACACATTTGGTGGGCTTGCCCTCTCATACAAACATATTGGTCTGGAGTACATTCTGTGATCACACAAGTAACGACTCACATCTTAAACTACTCTGTACAATACCTCCTACATCACACATCTCTCCCCCACAAAATATACCACAAATCTCTAGCCATGCACATGGTGAATGCAGCAAAAATGTGTATACCAGTACACTGGGGTACAACCCACACCCCCTCACTCTCAGAATGGTTCACACACTTGCAAACATGGAAGAACTTATCTATCTAGCGAAAGATTCCTCCTCCAAATTTACAGCTACCTGGGCCTGTTGGCATCATTACCGTACCACTGATCAATACAAAAGCCTCAATGCTTCCTAAATGCAACCTCCAACTAGACAAAAGATACCTGCTCTGATACTACATCCCTCCTCCCCCTCCCTGTATCTGATCCAGAGCCCCTTGAAAAAGCCACACTAAATTAGGAGATTGGGGGGTAGCCCCCCAACTAGAGAGATCTTGCGGTGATTCAACCTAACCTGCTCTATTCTTCCTTCTTAAATCAGCCCCCCTCTGGGTTTGGGTTCTCTCTCCTATTTCCTCCTACTTCTCCTCTCCCTCTTCCCTGTTATGACAGTCAGCTCTGGAAAGGAGGGTTCCATTGGCAATTGTATTAAATCCTCCCCATCTTTCACTTGTTCAAAAAAAAACCCCTCCTTCCCTAGACAGATAAACTTGACGCTTTTCTTACCCCCCTCCCCCAACTCGTATTATAGGGTTCACGTCTTATATTTGCACCCCCCCCTTTTGGATCCTTCAAATACTCTCTCCTATATATGACCTGAGATTAATCTTGCCACAAGGTGATGTTTAATATCTGTTGTTCGACATTCATCATCTCCCTTGTTCCTAGACAATGGCCACTACTTGACTACGAATTGAATTTCACTGCACTGGAATCTATGTTGTTTTATATAATTCATCAATTGTAGATACGTCTGACCATCTGATGAATATATGCCTACTTTGTATGAAAACCTTTTATCCAATACAACTTGTTTGGAAAAAAAAAAGAAAATATTGAGGGGTCAATTACCAACCTCTCCTCTCAGTACTTTCTGTGTCTCAGACTTACAACAAGTATGCAGATTGGGAGTTATGACTTAACTTTGGCTTTGCATGCTTGCTCCAGGTTAGTATCACCAAAAGAATTGAAGCCAAAGCCAACATTTTCAAGTTGGCCAACAATGGCAGCCCACACATTTCTTAAAGTGCAGGCTTCCTTTAAATAACAAATGATCTTTTTTTCTCTAAGAACAGAAGTTAGAATATTCTAATCCTTACCTTTTTTTGTCACGAGTATGTACACAAATAACAGTCTAAGGGGTTGATTTAAAGACAAATTCACTCTGCACTAGAAGTGCCCTGGAAGTGCAGTCACTTTAGATCTGAGGAGATCTGAAATGAGGGGAAGCCCTGCTGATTTTATCATCCAATCATGTGCAAGCAGAAATGCTGTTTTTTTTATTTTCCTTGCATGTCCCCCTCAGATCTACAGCGACTGCACTTCCAAGAGCACTTGCAGTGCACAGTGGATTTGCCTTTAGGTCATCTATATTCTCATAAACTACATCACACGTACCTAAATGTGGGTAAACTGATTTAGCCATCTGCTCAACTTCTGTCATGAATTCAGACATGATCTCAGCAAATGGATCATTCGTACGACACCTTGTTTCATGAATAGCTGTAGAAAATGTATGATAGAACAGAAATGAGTAGCTATGAGGATATCTAGAAGACATACAGATGTATTTCTATATTGTAACTGTCCAAAATATATTCCTGTTAGGTACTTACATTTCTCCGGTTTGTGCACCACTTTCTGCAGCTCTTCCAAATTTTCTGTAACCGTAGAGATGCATTCAATGTCCAGACTGGCGCAGAGTTTACTGATGTAATGCACAGCATCTGCAGTACAACGGGACTTTCCAGTGCCCACAGAGGCTGTTAAACCAACGATCTGTTTGTTAAATGCAAATTGTTATAAGTCAATATGAGTATATTTTATCAAAAATAATTCTTATTTTACAGCTGACGCAATAGGAAACATTGCAGCTTTTAAAAAGCCATTGTATTATACAAGCAACCTTAAGCTGGCCCTACACGGGTCAGTCTCGGGTTGAACAAAAAAAACTGACCTGATTCGCCCCTCCACATATTCAACGTGGAGGGAGGAATTCTCCCCACTGTGTCATTTTATTTTGACAGCTGACAGACTCCCCCTCTCTCCGAATGTACAAATCAGCGCTGCAGCCAAATGCCTTCGGGGATGATCAAGCGGCATTTATCCAACAGGGCAGTTAAACAGAAGTCCATCAGTAAATTGACTTCTCTTCAACCACAGTGGCCACAGATGGATTGAAATTCATCCAGTTCCTGCTGAACCAGCTTTAGTCTGCTTATTAAAACAGACTCTGAATTCTGCAACATTTAGTAGTATTGAAAATCCTTGGCTGCTTAAAGCTGAACCTTAACATGGTTGTAAACCTCAGACATGAAATATGAACAAAGCATATCCATCTATAGTCTTGTATTTCCAGCAAGAGGCTTTTGGGCACAATTCACTAAAGGTTATCGCATGCGTTATGATCGTCACGTGACCACTTACTGCATGTGATAATTAAAATGTCAATTCAGTATTGCTCGTATGCGGTATTTAGCGCAAACTCCAGAAACGCTTGGTAAATGCCGCATAATAAGGCATTAAAGTCAATTCACATAATGAAATAAATGAATAAATGCATGCGGTAATTAAGTACTGGTCAAAGTTTGCGATAACTATGCGATAACTATGGCAATGGTCAGACCCCCCCCAGTGACTGGTTTAAAAAATAGGTGGGAAAGTGCAAGCTGGAGCAGGTGTTTAGCTAGATTTTAGTCAGGAGTTGTTTCTGGAGGCTGGCAGGTGGCATACTAAAGAGGCTGGGGCTCTTTGAATCCAGTCTTCTGGAATTTAAAGCAATGCAGAAGAGGAGGAGAAGATTTAAAGTGGTCTTTTTAAAGGAAAGAAGCCTTAAGGAGTGCAAACTGCTGAATCAATTCACGGATGCTGATACCCTGCAGAAGTTCAGGTTATCCAAGCAGTTAAGGTTATCCAGTCCACTTATCATGGAGCCTTATACCCAACTCATTGGGCACCTTGAGCCCTCAACACAGAGAAGTCATGCCATACCAGCCATGACTAAATTGCTGGCTGCCTTACACATTTTTGGAAAGCATCATATCAGATAGCTGTGATAACTTACCACATGGTTTCATGTGGTATTTAAATTGGTAGTAAACCCTCCTATCATTTTCAGCCAAGGAAGATGCCATCTTGGCCTCTGTTTAACCTCCAACTGCCATGATGCTGCACATGGGATCAGCTATGACACCAGCCATTGGATGGTTTGACAGTTTGGTTTAGAGCACAACCAATGGGAGTGTTACATTTCCGGCACATGCCGGAAATCAAACTGTTTTTTAACCTGTTAAATGGATGGGTTTACTACCGCTTTAAGGCATACTTCGGAAAGATAAACCATGCAAGATTTTACAGAGAGTTTCTTTGTGAATTACACATTTTTGAATGATAATTGCGCAGTCATTGGAAAGCACTAGGGCTATCACACAGTACTAGGGGGGAGGTAAGGGTGACTTATGCAGCTGCGTGGCCTGGCATTGAACTGAACATGTTGATTTGTCCTGCATAGGCAAAGCACAAGTTTACTTTAAAACCAACAGCTGGCAGCATTCTTCTATAGGTTTAAAGCACTCAGGAATGTATTTCATAGCTTGCCTTACCTGGGGAAGTTTTTGACCTGGTGAGTCCAGCTTTTGGTCCAAGTATTTAAACATTAACACATTGTAGGGGTGATGTCCAATTGTATTGTGGCATTCATCAAAAATCATTAAGGTAAAGATGGACAGGGAAGACAGTAATCCATTCTCTAAACAATTGACCAGAATCTGAGGGGTCAAAACAATGATATCACTCTGTTCAATGATCATCCCCACAGGAATGTTATCAGCTTCCTCTCCACAGAACCCAGCCACTGAATATCTGGAGAAGAGAATGATAGCAATTCAGTTATCAGAAAACAATAACCTTGAAATCCAAAACCTTCTACTGCTAATACTGAAATCAGACCTTCAGCTCTAGTGTAGCACTGATGCACTACATATAGTATATTGTCAAAAGTATTGGGACAGCTGCCTTTACACGCACATGAACTTTAATGGCATCCCAGCCTTAGTCTGTAGGGTTCAATATTGAGTTGGCCCACCTTTTGCAGCTATAACAGCTTCAACTCTTCTGGGAAGGCTGTCCAGAAGGTTTAGGAGTGTGTCTATGGGAATGTTTGACCATTCTTCCACCCCAAACTCGCTTATCCATGTCTTTATGGACCTTGCTTTGTGCACTGGTGTGCAGTTATGTTGGAACAGGAAGGGGTCATCCCCAAATTGTTCCCACAAAGTTGGGAGCATGAAATTGTCCAAAATGTCTTGGTATGCTGACACTTTAAGAGTTCCCTTCACTTGAACTAAGGGGCCAAGCCCAACCCCTGAAAACCAGCCCCACACCATAATCCTCCCTTCCGCCAAATGATTTTGACCAGTGCACAAAGCAAGGTCCACAAAGACATGGATGAACGAGTTTGGGGTGGAGGAACTTGTCCTGACCTAAACCTGATAGAACACTTTTGGGATGAATTAAAGCAGAGATTGCGAGCAAGAACCCTATGGACTAAGACTGACATGCCATTAAAGTTCATGTGCGTGTAAAGGCAGGTGTCCCAATACTTTTGACAATATAGTTTATCTGTGACCAAAGGGTCTTTTATTGGGTAGAAGGAAAATCTGGTCTTAAAGGATGCTTAAACCCAAAAATTGCAATACGAGGGTTCTTCAAAAAGTTTCCACACTTTTTTTTTAAAGTCTATTAAAAATAAAAACGTGCGGAAACTTTTTTAAGACCCCTCATATATTGAAGTTCACCTAGATACGGTGTTTTTTATGGCTTCAAGAACATTTTAGCAAGAATAGAAAATACCTGTTGATCTTGACAGAAATGCAGTGTCCTTGCAAGCAGTGTAAGTAACTGAATTTGACTTGTTATCACCCTCTAACAGTCTCTGTATAGCAGAGTTTAGACTTTAAGCAGGAGGAGCAGTGTGAAGAGCCAATCAATTTTGCAGCAGTGCAGGGAGCATGCTGATAGAAGCAGACAGCAGAGTGAGAGATAGATGAATGTATCAGTCTGCTGCTTCTCCTTTCACTGTCCAGTCATAGGGTGTGCCAAAACCAATAACTAATATGGGCGGATTAGGGACAGCAAGGCTGGAGAGGAAAGGGATAGAAGATGCTGGATGTCCTCAGTCCAGAAATACGGCAGGCTCTATCTGATTTCCTGATGCACACTCAGAGAAGCTCACAATGTGCAGTAAAATCAGAGTAGGCAATTTCAGTATAGGACTGACTAAGGGTAAGGCTGGATGTGTGCAGTAAAATAAGAAAAAGCTATTTCAGTATCAGCCCTGGTTCACACCAGTGTGCTCAGCAATATTGCATATGATTCGCACCATACTGCAGTTCAAATCATATGCGATGTCCATGCAATACGACTTCAGCCACACATCGCATCGCATTCTGACCAAACACGCACAGGACCCTTTTTTTGGTCCGCAGCAGAATCGGATTGCATGGGTGTTCATACCCATGTGATCCGATTCCTGTGTGAGTTTGCAGTTCACACTGTGATATGCGAGCTAAAAAGGGGGTGTCGTTAACAATGTATTGACACCTCCCTTCAGTTCGCATAGGGCAGTGTGAACTGCCATGCGAGTCGGGTGCGAAGAGGGAACCCGCAGTGGATTCGCAGGGTTCTCACATCGCACCTAAGTGAACCGGGGCTCAGACTGACAAACGGTAAAACTGGAGTTTAGCTTTAAAGTGATACTAAAGTCTCATTTTTTTTCTTTAATCACTTTAGCCCCGGAGCCATTTTTGACACTTGTTGTTTACAAGTTAAAATCAGTATTTTTTGCTAGAAAATTACATGAAACCCCTAAACATTATATATATTTTTTTTATAACCCCCTAGAGAATAATATGGTGGCCATTGCAATACTTTTTGTCACACCGTGTTTGCGCAGCGGTCTTATAAGCGCCATTTTTCAAAAAAAAAAATCACTTTTTTGAGTTAAAAAATAAGACAACAGTAAAATTAGCCCAATTTTTTCTATATTGTGAAAGATAATGTTACACCGAGTAAATTGATACCCAACATGGCATGTTTCAAATTTGCGCCCGCTCGTGGAATGGTGATAAACTTTGGCACTTAAAAATCTCCATTGACGAAGTTTAAACAGTTTTACAGGTTACATGTTTAGAGTTACAGAGGAGGTCTAGTGCTAAACTTACGTATGTGTTTTCTTTGCTGCGCAAGCTCGTGGGGATGATGGCACCTTAAAATGTATTTATTTTTTATTTATTTTATTTTATTTTAATTTTTTTAGCAATGTTCCTGTAAAAAAAAACATCTGATCACTTTTCTTGCTGTCACAAGGAATTTAAACATTCCTTGTGACACAGTAATATGTGGTGACAGGTACTCTTTATGGAGGAATGGATTTTAAATCGGTGCCATTAGCTGCCAAGTAAACCGGAAGTGATGTTGTGAAGTCGTTGTGAAGTCGCTTCCGGAATTTCATGAAGGAGACCCGATCAAAGCCAGTTGTGTCTTCTGTTGGGACTCCACACAGCCAGATGAACGCTCTGGTCTCTCGGTGGGACGGGAGGCCGGGGAAGAATGTCCGACGCTGGCGGGAGGAGGGGTGTCCCCTCCTGCTGCCTGGCATAACCACCGGATCGGCCGTTATCACCAGATAGCCAATCGCCTGCTCTATAAAACCATAACGGGTATAGCCTGTA
>BLSH010184127.1:1433249-1459372 GCA_018402905.1 Glandirana rugosa
CCTCCGCCACATCCACCTTCACCGCCACCTCCTCCTCCTCCATCGGTTGTGACAAAAAACAAACAAACAAAAAAAAACAAACAAACAAAAGAAAAAGATTAACCCTATCGGGGGTTTTATAACTCTGTGTAATTTTTTTTTGTTTCTAGTGATAGACGTCTGTTTGGGTCTCTACAGATCGTGCCAAGTACAAAAGGTATATTTTACATGGTACCAACTAAAAAGTACAAAGAGGACAATGTTTAAGGTTATTTCTGAATACAAGATATTTTTTTTTTATTATTATTCAAGTGAATTCATATGGTTACCGACACACTCCGGCCATATTTACAGATAAGACGTTTATTAAAATGAACCAGGCATGGATCCCACAAGACCTGTCTGTACCTTGTGCAGAATAGACATTTATACCGGCCTCACACAGCCATTGGTATACTTAAGTGAACTTATTATTATTTTTTTTTTATAGAACATAAGTCTTTATTGGAATTTGTAACAGGAGAAACATGAAAAATCAACCATGGTACATTTTATATGGAAAACATGAACCGTGCTAGACATCTCTGGGTTTGTCTGCAGATAGTGATCTTTGTTTTTTTTTAATGTGTCTCAATATTTTGGGGGCTATCCCAATTAGAAAAAGAAAACAAACAAACAAAAAAAAACAAACAAACAAAAAACAGTGTTGGCTACCTCCTCCTCCTCCACCGCCACTTCCACCTACACCGCCTCCTCAACCTCCTACTCCACATCCACCTCCTTCTCTATTTTACATTTTTTTATGAGATTTTAAGTTATTTCCCTATCCACATTTGTTTGCAGGGCACTTGTCCTACTCTTACCCCAATTTTGCTTCCTTTTGCAGCCCTCTAGCCCTTTCCAGGACTTTTTAAAAGCCATTTTAGTGCCCAAAAGTTTGGGTCACCATTGACTTCCATGGGGTTTGGGTCAAGTTCGGGGCCGAACTCGAACTTTTTTGCAAAGTTCGGTCAAACTCGCCAAACCCGAACATCCAGGTGTCCGCTCAACTCTAGTTATAACTAATTCAAATAATTGCTTACAAAGAGTAAATTCCAAAAACAGGTTCCCACATAAGACATCTCCTTATAAAACCAAACAGGTCTCACACAGCCTGGAACATGGCTCTCTACCTGAAACCTCATTATGATTTTTTAGTGTAAATCTTAAACATTAGTGTGTCTACATACACTCACTCATTTTAGGAAGCTTTGCAGCGGGCCCATAATCCTGCTCCGGTTCTCCAGGGGCTTCAAATTTGAAGAACAAAGATAATTAATACAAGCCCTTTATTGCTTCTATCTATAGTACCATACAAAAATATATGTTTTACACATTAAATAATATGTACATTCTAACAAATGGAACAGACAGCACTTCAGATAGTTATAATGATTACCAATGAGTTTACTTAAATAACTATATTTACTATTTGGACAAAACATCAAATAATAGCAATTATTTAATTCATTTAAAGTAGCACTATAAGCAAAATATTTTTTTCTATTTTGGATAGAGCAAGGGAGGGTTATAATTTTTTTCGCCATCTGTGTCCCATTTTTGAGATTTCCCTTCACTTCCTGTCCCATAGTGAAACATAGCAGCCTACATTGTCAATGTGTGTATTTCCAAATCTAGAAGTGGTGCTAAGATCAGCTATAGATTACTACCGAACTGCATATTAATTTAAGTAGCAAATTTCAGTGTGGAATTCTCTCCTTTATTGAGTGCATGGGTAAGAGGTCTTTCCTGGGTCAGAAAACTGGTTGACACTACTTATCACCGCAATTTTGCAGGCTAGGATGTCTGTTGTGAACATGTCATTACTATCATGGACCTCTGACGTAGTTAGGCTGCATTTAAATGTTGATAACATGCCAAAATGCTACAAGTGACCCAAACTGACATAAAGTGTTTTTTCCCAAAATAGAATTTGCACAACCAAACAGAAAAATGTATTAATAATATTGGCATTCAAATACAATTTATCAGAGCATTCAAATGGAAAACTGGAAGCCTTGTGGTAACATAGGGTTTCTCACTTCAAGCAAGTCCCAGACTTTCTCTACAATTGAAGATTTCTCAGATTGTGGCCCAACAAGCTATCTCACCACACTGGTAGCTTGAAAAATACAAAGCATCTTCACTGCCGGAGGGCTTTCAAAACATGCTGTAATGCATGCCACTAGCCAACTAGCTTCCAACATGGCAGATAAGAAGAGGAAAAGAAGGGGGTGTGGGAGTCACTGTATCAAATGAAAACTGGTTGGGCCTATTAAGAGATTTGTCCACTTTATATATAGGTATAATAACTTCAAATAATTGCTCACAAAGGTGAAAAGTCCAAGAACAAGTGCCCACATAAGACGTCTCCTTATAACACCAAACAGGTCTCACGCAGCTTGGAGCATGGTTCTCTACCTGAAACCTCATTTCCTTTTTTTTAATGTGTAAATCTCAAACATTAGTGTGTCTACATACACTCACTCATTTTAGGAAGCTTTGCAGCGGGCCCATAATCCTGCTCCGGTTCTCCAGGGGCTTCAAATTTGAAGAACAAAGATAATTAATACAAGCCCTTTATTGCTTCTATCTATAGTACCATACAAAAATATATATATATTTTACATATTAAATAAAATGTACATTCTAACAAATGGAACAGACAGCACATCAAATAGTTTTAATGATTACCAATGAGTTTAGTTAAATGATTTTATTTACTATTGAGACAAAACACCAAATAATATCAATTAACACCTCCAAACCATTTAAAGTAAAATTATAGGTAAAACCTTTTTTTTTTTATTTTGGATAGAACAAGGGAGGGTTATAACTCCTGTCAGATTTTTTTTTCATCATCTGTTTCCCATTGTGGAGATTTTCCTTCACTTCCTGTCCCATAGCGAAACAGAAAGGGAGAGTAAGTCCCTGCAAATAAAGGGAATCCCTTTGGGACCCCCAGGTCACCAGAACTAGTGTCCCTTAAAAGACCCTGCAAATATAGAAAAATACCTGTTTAGCTGGTATTTATTATTCGATTTAGAAATTCACTCAGATCTTGGAGATCTTGGAGTCCTGTTGTAGGCTGACAAAATATAGCATATTTATTGACTAAATAGTGTCAGCCCTGCCCATTGTCTTTTTTATCTGTAGTTCCAAGATAAAAACTACAGGGGTTTTTCAGGCTCCCTGACATAACACAAATAGTGTGATTAGGATAGTTCTGAATTTACAGATTGATAGGTATTTTTTCCCTTACCGAACAAATAAAAAAAGGCATTTTTAGTATATTTAACAGACCATTGGCTACCTCTGCTGTCAATCAAATTCTGTGACAAGTGAGTGGGGGGCTGGGCCAAGCCGCCCAGTCTGTGTCCATACTATATTTTGCTGTGATCTTTAAACAACACATGAATATTTAAAGGGATTTAAAACCTTTGATTTTTTGTTATTAAAATAATAAACTTGTTATATTTAGCTGCTCTATGCAATTGAATTGCTCAGAGCAGCCCCAATCCTCCTCAGGTTCCCCGCCAATGCTTCTGGTTCCTCCTCTTTGGCGAGTACCCCCAAAGAAAGCAGCTTCCTATGGGGGCACTCACTGAAGAGGAGCAGGTAAGTTTAACATGTTTATTATTTTAATAGCAAAAACAATGAAGGTTTAATATCACTTTAAATATTCCTGAGTTGTTTTAAAGATCACAGCAAAATATATTATGGACCACTTCATTGTTTTTGCTTTTAAAATAATGAACATGTTAAACCTACCTGCTCCTCTTCAGTGAGTGCCCTAATAGGAAACTGCTTTCTATGGGGGCACTCGCCAAAGAGGAGGAACCAGAAGCCTTGGCGGGGGAACCTGAGGAGGATTGGGGCTGCTCTGAGCAATTCAATTGCATAGAGCAGCTAAATATAACACGTTTATTATTTTAATAACAAAAAATCAAAGGTTTTAAACTCCTTTAAATATTCCTGTGGTGTTTTAAAGATCACAGCAAAATATAGTTTTAATGTGACAACATTAACGATAACATAGCAGCCTGCACTGTCAATGTATGTGTTTCCGAATCTAGAAGTGGTGCTAAGATCAGCTATAGATTACTACCAAACTGCATATTAATTTAATTAGCAAATTTCAGTGTGGAAATATCTCCTTTATTTATTGAGTGCATAGGTAAGAGGTCTTTCCTGGGTCAGACAACTGGATGACACAACTTATCACCGCAACTTTGTAATTTGGGATTTCTGTTCTGAATATGTCATCATTATCAAGCACCTCTATTGTAGTTAGGTTGCATTCGTGTCAAAATGCAACAAGTGACACAAACTAACATGAAGTGTTTTTTCCCAACATAGAGAGGGGTCGTCACCATTGAATGTGATTGAGAATGGAGATTCCCTCTCATTTGCTCATTTGTACTGAAGGTAGACAACTGCAAGCAGCAAAGGCAGAATATGGATAGCAAAAATGACCCATGCACAATTCCTGTAGTCTTATTATTTATCTATTTTAAAGTTAAACTGCCTCTGCCAATGTCTTTTCTTTTCTGCATAGTTGGTGAATAAGGCAAGGTTTGGGTCACGGCAGAGAGCAAATAATACATGTTGGCCGTTGGGAGTCATAAATGGGTATTAGTACACAACTAAATACAAAATAATGATGTCAAAGTAAAAAATAATAATGCACCTTTATCAAACTGTCAGAACAACCAGTTTCTGGTTGTTATAGGTCATCACTCTAGATAATACAGTACATTTAATACAGATAATTATGTGGTATAAGATTAATCTGTGATCTTGTGTATGTTATATTAGTGTGTGATCCTCTTGTATAATTTATCTGAAATTAAGGGGACTTTGAACCAGTTACCTGACAGACATTGGTTATCCAGCGCAGGCTCTTCAGTGAACTGAATCATCATAAAAGGACTTACTAATTCCATTGGATCATCATTGGACATCTTCTTCTCTAAAAGCACAAAGCATGATATGTGTTGAATTGTTAGGCATGGCAAATGCTGGATAATATGAGAGGAGAGGAGAGAAGGAAAAGAGGGAGAAGAGAGGAGCAAAAGAAGGAAAAGGGAGGGGAGGGGAGGGAGTGTTCAATTCCACATCAACTAAAATTAGTGATAGAGTGCAGTAATTCATAGCAACTAATGAGATTTCAGTTTACTGTAGACAGAAAAGTAAAATTTGAATTGTGTTTAGTTGTACTGGGTTCACTGCATTTTTTAATGCTAAATAATGGTGCTTTTTGGTTGTTAAATGCAAACTTTAACTCCACTTAATTGCCTCTTCTGAAAACAGATTTAAACTAAACTTTTCCTGAGAGAAACATGGAGGCTGCTATTGCTTACCTCTCATGCTAAGGCTTCAACACTTTCAATCATTAACCCAGAAAAAGTATGTAGGTAAGTACATTATGCTGATTTTTCTAACCTGCATATATGTTACAGGTCAGCAATTAGCATTTTCAGAAGGAAACCAGTAGTGGCAGCCCCTATATTTATTTTAGTCAGCTTAGTTTGTCATCATTGGGCTACAAAGTGGTAGAGTGTTGTACATTTTGGCATTGGTAAGAGTGAACGGCATGGTCACCAGATAAATATTTTCTATATTCTGGTTTACAGTACATCAGTTTATTTTCATATCACCTGTGTCACCATTCCAAACTGCCAGGACTTCTTTGCAATCATAGCGTTCCAAGGCTAGAGTAAAGGTCTTTGGCCATTCTTCTTTATCAGATCGGAGAAGGCAGTCAACAAGCTTCTCTGCTCCAGCAGTTTTACCTTTAATATCTGTTTCCTGATTGCAGAGCAGCAGACAAAATAAATTAGAGAGTTAAAGCTGAAGTCTAGTATGATCTTAATTGCATACGTTTATTGGTCCAGTATGGCACAATGTAATATACATATCTAGTACCTGAAGGACTGCTGGGGAAGCTGGCGATCATTGTAGTAGTTGGTGCTTGGTGCTACTACAGTGAAAGCATGATCTTCTGGGTCCATCTCTGTTCTGTTCGAGTGGTTTCCACTCTGCACACTGACCACAGGGGGTTGCTTGCTCAGCACTGCCAATATTCATGGAATGCCTTGTATTTTTTCAATGAATACAAGTGTATTCTCTAATTGGTCAAGGTAGAGGTTGTGACATCACTACCACTCTTCTCCCCCTGTGTCAGAGAAGGGTCTGTGGAGGATCATGCCACAGGTATTCTCCATTGGCACGTAGGAACATGCCAGTGCGCATGCGCGGAAGGTCTGGAACGGCCAGAGAAGGCCATGTGCCAGTGGGAATGCGTGCACACCAGAACAGTGTAGTGCCCTATTTAAAGCCAGTGGAGAGAACCTTTAGTTGCTGGATGATCTTCAGCTTTCCCTGCGTGTTCCTGTGTCCCAGTGCCTGTTTCTGCTTGACTTCCTGACACCGACCCAGCTTGCCTTGACCACTCTGATCTGCTTCCCTGGCTTGACCTTTGGCTTGATCCAGTACCTCGACATAAACAAGAGAGCAGCGCCTCTAAGTGCAATACCTTCTTTAATGATAAAGGTTATAAATAAATTTACACTCACATAAAAAAATTGGATAAAAGATCGGATAAAAACAGAAAAGTTTTCTGTTTTTATCCGATCTTTTATCTGATTTTTTTATGTGAGTGTAAATTTACTTATACCCTTTATCATTAAAGAAGGTATTGCACTTAGAGGCGCTGCTCTCTTGTTTATGTCTTGGTCTACAGAGTCTTCCTGCTCCGTTTAGCCGGCTGCCTTGAATTGCACACCTCCTCCAGACTTTACCCATGGACTTCCTTGGGACTTTCTTTCCCTCTGCCCATGTCCACCCTCTACATGCCAGAGTGGTATGAGAGCTATTTCAACATGTTTTGGTTAGAGTGACATGTGAACGCAGTGTTATTTGTTGTTATGCATTATTGATCCAGTACCTCTCTCCTGTTTGCTGAACTGTGTTTGACCCTCTGCCTGCTTTGGACTTTGCCTTTATCTGCCTACCAGTGTATGACCTGGCTTGCTACTTACTCTACCTGATTGATCTCCTGTGCATGACCCCTGGCTCGGCTTCAGACCATGTTCCTAACTACCTCTCTGCTGCCTCACGCTTTCCGGTACCACTGAGGGACATCAGCCCAGTGTCCTGATTACACAGCCGACTGCAGCCGGTGGCCCTTGCCTCACCGGGCACAGCACCCCCTGTTCCCACCTTCAGGGGGGCGCTATGCGCCTAGCTGCACGGGGAGCCCTTCCAGCATCTCAGCCTCCAACCAGGTAACTGACATCCTGATACATGACCGGAAGATTGTGGCAGTCATGATAGTGCCAACTACATTAGTGGTGGTCAGTATCCATAGCAGTCCTGAGAAGTCTGATATTTACATTGTGCCAAGCTGGACCAATGCAAATGTTCTATTCAGATCGAATCTGAAGTTCAGCATTGAATGTGCAATCATATATGGTATAATGGTCTTCATGTTAGGAGAAAGATTAGAAAAGGTGGCATTGCATCCTGTTCTGTCAGCAAGTGAGAACAATGTATTTCTACAATAAGGCCACAAACTGCAATAAAAGAACTTTAATTATTAGTGAAGACTGAAGAGGCATAAGAATATTCTCAGTTTTTTGTTGCTGACTTTGTCCCTTTTGCAGATATTTTTCTCATCTTTCTGTCCCAGTGATACACCAGGCATTAAAAAAAATCCTACCAACCACAACACAGACTGCAACACAAACCTAAAACTAGACGAAAAAGTTTGGCTGAAATTGCACATTTAATGTTGCCAAAGCGTACCTGCAAAATCTCCTCAACCTCCCTTTTGATGAAACAGTCACCCAGGTCAGGAGCTACTTCTTTAGGATCAATGTTACATGTTACAGTCTTCCTGATAACATCAAGGCGTCGCTTGGGTTCTTCTAGACTTTGAATGCGTCCGAAGTCTGCATCTGCAAGTGCTTGAGATAGTCCTCTATATTCTTTAATGGATAAAAAAAAGATTGAAAACATTAACAAAAGTGGAATAAGTAACAAACATCAGATCAAACCTGAAACAACACTAGCCAGTATTAAATAATTACTTGTTTCAAGTCTGCGTTGCCTACTGCATGGCACTGTTTAAGTATGTTCAGTCCGTTACTCTGCCTCTCAACCCCAATAACAGTCTCAGTCTCCTCTGGCACACCTGGTAATACTGGGTTGAAGTATTGTGCTAGTTTCCCTTTAACCACTTCAGCCCCGGTAGGATTTACCCCCTTCCTGACCAGAGCACTTTTTGCGATTCAGCACTGCATTGCTTTAACTGCGCGGTCGTGTGACGTTGTACCCAAACAGAATTGACGTCCTTTTTTCCCACCAATAGAGCTTTCTTTTGGTGATATTTGATCACCTCTGCGGTTTTTATTTTTTGCGCTATAAACAAAAAAGAGGGACAATTTTGAAAAAACCCAATTTTTTTTACTCTTTGCTATAATACATATCCAAAAAAAATATAAAAAAAATATTTTTTTCATCAGTATAGGCCAATATGTATTCTGCTGAGTATTTATGGTAAAAAAAAAATCGCAATCAGCGTATATTGATTGGTTTGCACAAAAGTTATAGTGTCTACAAACTATGAAAACTGATTTATGGCGTTTTTACTATTTTTGTTTTTTACTAGTAATGGCGGCGATCTGCGATTTTTATTGGGACTGCGATATTGCGGTGGACATATCAGACACTTTTGACACTTTTTTGGGACCATTGGCATTTGTACAGTGCTATAAAAATGCACTGATTATTGGGGAAATAGAATGACTAATGCGGGGTGTTGCCGCGCTATGGAAATTTGTCAATTAGCTGCTGCCCCCACCATACATCTGCCAAGCAGATGCTGACAAATAAAAAGAGAGGGATCCAAGTGGGTATGGCACTGCTAGAGAGTAAACTTGAAAGTGTAAGTGTTCAAAGGAATGTAAACTAATGATATGGTAAGGTAAAGTGCAAGTGCAATATCAGTCAGTTGATATCTCCGTATACAATGTTTACCAGATCGAAAAATAAAATGCAGAATAAAATACAAAATGAAAATAAGGTGCAAAAAAACAGCAAAGGCGGCCGCCTCAGACGATGTCCGATGATGAAACGCGTAAGGCGGAGCCATCAGGTCATCACGCAACAACGATCCCCGGGTTGAGTGAGCGGTTAGTACGCCAGCCACGGGCTTCCCCAGTCTGACTTCTCCAGCTGCATAGTGAGTACAGAGAACAGCGCTTGCTGGTGCTTTGGAATTTATGGAGTCTCTTTCTGTTTTTTTTATGTACTGGAATTCCGGGAGCTTCAATACATGCCTGCTGACAGTGGGATTTTGGGTTAGAAATATTATATTGTAATCCGTCTGAGAGCTGCATTAGGAGCGATCTTTTTAGCACCATCTGGTGGACTGGTTTGTGAACACCAGCAGAGAATTTACTAATCATTAGCCTTGGCTTGTCTGTTGGTCTACTATTCCCTGTTAGCACGGGTGAGGTACTTTAGACAAACATAAATAGCATGTGGTTTACATACCTTTTATATATAATCTACACTTATTGATTTGAATTTGCTACTTGACTGCATGTATTATATAGTGTGAGATATTTTTTTTTTTTTACATATTTCTGAATATGCACCTTATATATAACAAGTGGCACATATGAATTTGGGAATTGCACCCGCACTTTGCTGTTTTTTGCACCTTATTTTCATTTTGTATTTTATTCTGCACTTTATTTTTCGATCTGGTAAACATTGTATACGGAGATATCAACTGACTGATATTGCACTTGCACTTTACATTACCATATAGTTAGTTTACATTCCTTTGCACACTTACACTTTCAAGTTTACTCTCTAGCAGCGCCATACCCACTTGTATCCCTCTCTTTTTATTAATGGGTAAATGTCACTGGCAGGGAAGGGATCAACACTAGGGGGCGATCAAAGGGTTAAATGTGTTCCCTGTCACAGTGTTCTAAATGTATGGTGGCTGTGATGACTGGGGGAGGAGAGAGATCGCTGCTCCCATATACTGGGAACATACAATCACTCTCTCCCCTGTCAGAGATCCGCTTGTTTACATTCACGGACCCCCGTTCTGTCACTGCGGGGGAGCGATCGCAGGTAGCTGGTGGACATCAAGTCCGCTCCACCTGCTGATTGGCTGCCCCGCTAGCCATCGAGCGCGTGACTCCAGTGGCGTGCGCGGCCACAATAAAAACTCACGCAGGAGAGGCATGTTGCCGCCGTCAATCCACAGTGGGCGGTTGGCAACTGGGTAAGTTAAGACACAGTTATGAAACACACAAGATTGAGATAGATCAATAGTGTTTACTCAAATACATATTTTAGGAAGAACTTGAACCCATCAGGGTAAAAGTAAGCACATCAACAGTTCTCTTAACTGAATAAATGTTACACACAAGTGAATGATATGGTATGTTACTTTTGACTCTATAGATTCAACCAGTATGAATCTGTTTGTACATAATATAAGTTACGTAACCATTTCTTATATTAAGGTTGCTTTTTTGTGTGTTCTGGAGGTGGGTCTTCTCCTCATAGACACATACAGTAGATATTTATTTATTGTTGGAGTGACAACACATATTATTCACAATCTCTTTGTATCACTTTTTGGTTTACATATTTGCAGTTTCACGCTATTTGTGTGTGCCTAGGGTGGGAGGATTGAAGAACGTGAAGGCTCCGGCCCTTCACCCTGGGCATATACACATACAAACTTTTGATGTTACACTTATATATATATTTAATAATTTTTTAATATAATTTTTTTCTTATATACATTTTATATACATTTCTCATAAGTTACTCTACCTAGATGGCATCTATGCTGAATTTAAGTGCACGTCACCTTTTTACATTTCAGACTCACTTTTTATTCACTACCCATCATTGGGACTAGTGGTATCCCCAAGTCATAATTAGCACTACATAGTAACCCCCATTATATCTACACAATTTGTTTGATTGTGGTGTTGGCTGCTGTTGGGACATATACTTAGCGCAATATTTCTCCTAACACTAATGACTGAGAGGTGTGCCTGAGAGAACTGGGAAAGAGCAGTCTGGGATGGATGCAGAGTCAGTCTGCGAGTACTGTGGAGTTTTAGCGAGGAGGGCTAGAGAAAGGGGCAGCTGTAGCCAGACATGCTGGCAGTGCCTGAAGAGGTGGTGCTGGAATCAGTTGCCACATGAGGACAGTTGGGCACTAGGATTTTGCTACACAAACAAGGGGCCCGCGGTCCCTGGTTGTAAAGGGCATGTTCTACAAGTCTTTGTCAGATCAAACGGTGCCAGCTGGTCCTGGGAGTTGTAGTTCTACAAGCAAGATTTGTGCTGTAGGTAGAGGAGAAGTGTATATATGTACTGTATATACTTGTGTCCCTGAAAAGTTCTACTGCTTTGTTTAAGTGGGCATCCCATAATATTCCTATCCCTATCCAAGTTTATTCTCCTCAATAAAACATAAAAACAAAGCACTGGACTGTTCTTCTGACTCAAGTACAAAAGATGGGGTGTGCCTAGCTCTGCAGAGTGGGGGATCCCTTTACACTTGCAACTCCTTAAGGGGGTGTGATACAGCTGTTTTTGGGAGGTATAATTATTGAAATTTGTATATATTGTCGGCCTGTGGATGTGGTGGCTGTATTAGTTTCTTTTGTCCGGCTTTGTAGCTTAATGTTGAACTGGTGATCCTGCCAATAACAGAAAGTAAGGAAATAATATGTTGCCTCCTCACCACTTGCTCTACCTCTCACTTAACTACAGTGTGGACCTGCGGTAAAGTCTCTGTGCGGAACAGCCGCGGAAGTCCCAGAAGGCCGAAGTGGGCCTTAAAATTTTCGCTAAAGGGGGGGTTGAGTCTGAGGCTGGTGACTGCCCTATGAAGTAAAGTGACATTGGGGAAAGCTGGAAGTCTGCTGTGGCCTGCAGCCTGGTTGGGGAGCTGGTACCTGCAAGTACTACCCAGCAGAAGCCAGACGCTGTCCCTGAAATGCCGGTCGCGCCCGTACACCCTATCAGCCCTACCTGGAAGGAACCAGTGCTGGAAGACAGCTTATCTTCAGGTGAGCTAGTGGGGAGTGGCACTGGTGGGTGCATAGACTGGGGGTCGCCCAGACTGCGAGCAGAATTTGGGTCACCGGATGAAGAGTTTGTGGAGTGGTCATCACACAATAGCTCGGAGGAAGAGTGGGAGTGCGGACCCTCTCAGGAGAAGGTGGAAGTGCTGTCCGAGGTGTTGGATGCACCAGACTCAGCTGAAGGGGCCAAAGGAGCAGTGCAGATCCCAGCCAGTGACAGGCAGACATTCCTCAATAGACCCTCTACCACCCAGATCAGAGCCGCTGAGTACATGCAGTGGGTAGTGAGGACACCAAAAAGCCTGCGTTCTTCCTGGGAAGGAAAAGCCAAGAGAACTGCCAAGGTTTTCCAGATTCCATCGGAAAATGCAGCTAAGAACAGCTTTGGACTGGTCTGGACTATCCCTATGTCCCTCCACACATCATGGACGTCATTGAGGACTCCTGGGAAGAGTGGGAGGATGACCTGGTGTGGGAATATCTGCATCTCCCCAAGCCTTTGCAGGCACCACATTGTGAATAAGCTTGGACCCGATTCCAGGACATTCGGCAGGAATGGTGGCTGGGGCAAGCTATTCACAAAGACAGGGTGGTGGTTGTTAAAGCTAGGCAGCCCACCAAGAGCCATTCTGACGCTCTCATGGGAGCTGACGGCAACCTGAGGAGACTACCTAATCCTCAATCTATGAAGAACTAATGTGAATAGGTTCAGCTCACAGGTAAATTTACATGGACATTAGGGAGAAGATTGCTGCCTGTATTGCTCTTTGCTCACGAACTAGGCCGGCCTAACACCATGACCTGTTCCAGATGGATGTTGTTCCTGATGAAGAACATTGGCTGAGGCCTAGTGTGTTCTTGAAAAGAGACTGACCACAAGAAGGGGCTCCTCCTACTAGTGCTCTCTTGGGAGTGGCTGGTAGTTGTGGTTCACCTTATAACTGCCCTCAATCCCACCATATCTCACACATCCAAAGTCACTGAACAGGCCGGCTCTTGTTTTTTGTTTTATTTAGGGGATTTAACTTGGATGGGAAAAAGGGGTGACTGTGGGATGCCCAAAGAATTGGTTACAGGACCTCCTATATACACGACTGTATATACACTCCACTTCCGCCAACACATCTCTTGCAGACTATTGCTCCTTCACTTCTCTCCAGCACATCACTTAGTTCCTGACCTGAAGGGAAATTTATCAGGCTCACATAACTCCTCTCTCTTCACCACAGCTAGCACATGGGGAGGCCTGCAAATTGTCAGCAGGGCCTCCAGACCACCCGTTACAGGCCAGGATCTTGGACACCTTAAAGTGTAGCTTAGTACGTTGGTGCTAGCCAGGCCTTTGATGGACTACAACTCCCAGCCCATCCCACTTCCAGGTCCCACTGACCTGCTTTCTTCATAGTGACACTCCTTCCCCTGACTGGCTCCCAAGGCTTCCACAGACTGTCCACTTTTCCTCTCCTAGCCTGCTGCAGCTTTTCTCTTCCAACTACCAGGGTCTGTCACTCACCGACTCAGTGGATATTTTAAAGTGTCCTCAGTAGCACCTCTGCTGTTCTCCTACTCCCTTGTGCTCCTCCGGGAATCAACTCCACTCCTGGCTGCACCCGAGTCTCCAGGCCTCAAGGTCACCCCCCCCAGACTGGCGGCTCCCTCCCGAGTGAAGCCTCCACAGCACCTCTGCTACATCTTCATCCCTTCCACCCGACTTTTCCTCCCCCCTGCTGGCAGACTGCTGTATTTAAGGAGGCCTACCTCCTGCCCATCCAGACTGTAGATTGGTCAGAGCTCCGTGTCATACATCAGGAAATGACACCTCCTCATCCATCCTCCTTTACAGAACCTTCTCTGTTCAAGAGGGAGGAAACTCCAAAGGGTGTTCCTTCCTTCTATCTCCAGCCACTCCCTGAGCCACTCCCCAGCTCAGATCAAAACATTCAGGCCTGCACTTACAGTCAGGTCTGACTACATTTTACCTCTCCTAGCAAAAAATCACTACAAAACGCACCTATCACTATGGGGGTGCTACATTTATTTCGGCCAGCAGGCTTATAACCCCCTGCTGACAAAATGTAAAAAGTAGATAGTGAAGTTAGTGATAGAAATTTGTTTTTTTTCTTGTTCTGCTTGCAGGTATCATTGTGGATGGCTGTTCCTCCTGCTTCGTGATGGACTCAACATTTTCCAGCTTGCTGGGAGGGCTTCCCTCTAGAGCAGTGGTTCTTAACCCCTCTAGTGTCGTGACCCCTCGATAAAATTTCCCAAGTTGTGGGGACCCCTAACAGTAAAATTACTTCATTTCTGTAGACAGGGGGAGATACAGAGGTGGCTGTGGACGGGGGGATACAGAGGTGGCTGTGGACGGGGGGGTACTGAGGTGGTTATGCACAGGGGGTACAGGGGTGGCTATGCACAGGGGGGTACAGAGGTGGCATTGGACGGGGGGGTACAGAGTAGGCTATGCACAGGGGGGTACAGAGGTGGCGTTGGACAGGGGGTACAGAGTAGGCAATGCACGGGGGGTACAGAAGTGGCTATGCACAGTGGGGGTACAGAGGTGGCTATGCACAGGGGGGTACAGAGGTGGCTATGCACAGGAGGGGGTACAGAGGTGGCTATGCACAGGAGGGGGTACAGTGTTTTACAATACAATTGCAGCTATATACCCTTAGGTGTGCTGCTTGGCACTCAGATGACTCACTGCTTCGGAGGAGGAGAGACGCAGTGAGTCATTTGAGCACCGAGCTGCGCTCTTAAAGGCATATAGCGAGTGCAATGCAGCAGGACATGCTGCATGACGTCGCGATCCCCTGGAGAATGGCAATCGACCCCCCAGGGGGTTGCGACCCACGGGTTGAGAACCGCTGCTCTAGAGTGAGGTGCTCCAGCTAAATTGAGTGCTTTTTGTGTTTAAGTTAACTGCAGGGACCTGTAGCTAGGATGTGTATAATGTTGATATGTAGTGTATATATGTGTTTTGAAGAGAAATGTCTATTTTGGATACTTGCTAAATTATTTGTACATAGCCCCTGTCAAGATTGTCCCGTTCTCCACTCCTTTTGCATTTTTTGGGGTGTCCTTGCTCCTGGGTGCAGGAGCCATTTTTGTACATTGTTCCAGCTATGGGGACAGGCTGTTTTGCAGGGGGGGAGGGGGGTGTAGCACCCTCTAGCTATTGTGCTAGGTGTAGATTTTATTAGTGTAGGCAAATTGGTTTGCTCGAGAGCCAGGCCTGGGTTAAGTCTGGGTCAGGGTTAAGTAACTCAGGGAGGCTAGATGACTCAGCAATCAGCATCTCTGGTGCCTCCCCCTGTTTTCTGGTACCTTAACCACTTCAGCACCGGAAAGTTTTACCCCCTTCCTGACCAGAGCAGTTTTTGTGATTCGGCACTGTGTCGCTTTAACTGACAATTGTGCGGTCGTATGGCGTTGTACCCAAACAAAATTTGCGTCCTTTTTTTCCCCACAAATAGAGCTTTCTTTTAGTGGTATTTGATCACCTCTGTGTCTTTTCTGATCGCCGCTATAAACAAAAAAGAGCGACAATTTTGCAAAAAAAAAAAAACAGTTTTTCTTACTTTTTGCTAAAATACAAATACAAAAAAATATAAAAAAAAACATTTTTGGTGATTTATATTCTTCCTCATATTTGTGATAAAAAAAAAATCGCAATCGGCGTTTATTGATTGGTTTGCGCAAAAGTTGCAGCGTTTACGGATGGTGAGAATTAATTTCTGGGGTTTTTATTTTTTTTTTAAATTTTTTACTAGTAATGGCGGCGATCTGCGATTTTTAGCGGTACTGCGATATTGGGGCGGACATGTCGGATGTTTTTGACACTTTGTTGGGACCAATGACATTTATACAGCGATCGGAAATTTAAATGTCCACTGATTACTGTATAAATGTCATTGGCAGTGAAGGGGTTAACCTGGGAGGGGGGTGCTAGGGGTTAACTGTGTTCCCTGGGTGTGTTCTTACTGTGGGGGGGCTGGGCTAACATGGACATAGGAGATCTAACTGATCCCAGTGACAGGGATCAGTAGATCTCCTATACCCGCACTGACAGGGCGGGGAACCGCCGTGTTTACATTGGCGGTTCCCCGCTCTTTGGCTGTGACCGCTCCGGAGTGCCCCCTAGCGGCCACCCGCAGACCGCCGCCTTTTTGCGGCGATTCACGGTAGCCGTCCACACTGCCGCAGTAAATATAGCGGTGTGGAACCGGTTAAAGAAGCTTCCAGGTTCAGTGGGTGGAGGCTAGGAGGGGCTGTTTGTAATATTTATGAAGGCCCCAGCCGACCGTCAGCCAGCAGAAAGGGGCTGGAAGACGGCAGGCCACTTCATAAATTATGTCATAATTAATGCCAGCAGGGGCAGTCAGGTGGAAGATGGCCCTTAAGGGTGCACCCTAGTCTGGGGGGGTGACTTTCGGGCCTGGGACTCGTGTGCTGGAGGGACCCTCTACAACACATGGAGGCATCCTATCCTGGAAGCACAGGAGCAAGTAAGAGGACAGCAGAAGCAGGTCATCACATCTGGGAGATCTCTTAAGAAGTCAGCTGAGTGGGCTGGTGTGTGTTCAGTCTGGGAGGAATGTGGAGAGAGTGTCAGTCTGGAGGACTGTGTAGAAGTTAGCCAGGAGGGCTAGTGAAAGGGACAGCTGCAGCCAGGCTGGTTTACAATGCTTAAAGAGCTGGTGTTGGGCTCAGTGACCATGGGAGGAAGTGCTAGAAATATGTTAGCTGTGTCACTCCAACATTCTACAAGTATAGGGGCTGCAAGTCCCTGCCTGTAATGGGTCATTGCTACAATTCCTTTTAGAGTGACACAGCTGTGAGTTCTGCAAGCAAGTGAGAGCTGGAGGAAGCAGAGGCATATATAAAGACTGTATATAGGAAAAGTTGTCCCTGGAGTTGTTCTGAATTTAAGTGGGCATCCCATAGTTTTCCAATTCCTATCCAAGTTCTAATCCCGCCATAAAACAAAAAAAAACGAAGTATCGGACTGTTATCTGATTTTGGAGTGACTGTGAAAATTTGTTGTGCTTGGCTGTGCAGGATGAGGGATCCCATTCTACTTGTGGCTCCTTAGGGAGTGTGCTACAAGAAGATAGCTGGAAAAGCTGATAACCTTGTTGAGATATCAGTCTAGAGCGCAGGAAGTCATAAGAACACTGGAATTCTGGCATGATCAACAGATATCAATGGGTATACATTGTACTTCTGTTCTGCTCCCTGACCCCACCCTGTTGCGTGACACTAGCGAATGAATATTTGTTATTCTGCCTCATTCCCCTCCCGGCCAATCAGATAGCCCCTATTGGCCAGGGAGTCTTAGGACTCCCTGGCCAATCGTGTCTCAGGACATACTTCGGGTTGCTGTTAGGCCGGAAGGAGAATGTATGCTCGCTGAAGCTGCCCGGCTCTTCCTTCTCCCTGCCTCTGTGCCTCCCGGCTGGGGGGGGGGGGGTTGCTGGGGAGTGTTGTTGTGCCCCCCCCAAAAAAAAACGAGTGAGCCACCACTGTGAAGGACTAAGACCCAGCCTGAGGGCTGTGGCATCCCTGGGAGTTCACCTGCAGCTAAAAGAATCCTTTCTGGGGTCCCAGCGACTGTTTTGGCTAGGGGACCTCTAGCCTAACCTCCTGAAGATTGCAGAGAGCTCCTCTAAGGATCCAGGACATAGGCAATCCAAGTACAGAAACTGACTCATACTGCAAGCAGCTACACGATGTCCAGGAAACATTGAGTACCAGCCTTCTGGATCTAGGGACTTTCTTTGGCCTCTTTTGGGAGAGCTTTTGCTTCGTACATTCAGGCTATACTTCTTCTGTGGAGTTCCTGTCTAGTACCAGTTTAGCTTCACCGTAAAGGGGGCGCTTTCACCCTAAAGGATTAATTCAGATTTAGTGTCCTCTACTGCAAGTTTTGAAGGTATTGGAGTATCTCTAGGCTCACCCTCACCCTATCCAAGTTCTGTAATAAAAATAAAAAAACAAAAAGACATGCACAGCCTGTTCTCTGACTTGAGTGATAGGGAAATACCATGTGTCACTGTATGCTTATCAGGAAATGGAACCTGGGATCAAACAGCCAGACCAGTTCCAGCTCTGAGATACATTTAATAGAAACACAAATAAATAACATTTTGTGAAAAAATGAACAACCCCTTACTTAGTGGTGTATTTTTAAAAAATGACCAGAGCTATTTGTCTCATGAAATTGCATGTACCTTTGTTCTGTGCAAATGGGTGTAAAAACGAATTTTATTAGGCTATTTTCTCTCCTGGATAAATGTTATTATTTATATTTATATGGAAAAGAGTAAATAAGTAAAATCCTCATTATGGTTACTGGATGGAGTTGATGACCATAGGAAATAAGAACTATTGGCCATAATGCAGTATTTTCCCGACTTACTCTATTCTGTAGGAATGAAAAACATTTGACCCAGAAAGAACATATAACATTTCCTGCCATTTGATTTTGCCCATTAACACAGAATAAATCTACATGCAGTTCCACAGGATGGATACCTCTGTAATTGTATTTAATAAATACACCCCTTAGCCCGCATTCACACAGGGGCGATCCAACTTCAGCGCAACTTTGCTAGGCGACTTACAACGCGACTTCAAGACGACTTCAGCGTGACTTCATCGCGACTTTTGGGCGACTTACAACGTGACTCCATGCCAGGCGACTTTGTCTGACCAATCAGAGAAGGGAGGGTAATTCGGAGGGAGTAACTGTGTAAATTCTTTTCTTTTTCCTGTAAAATCGCTTCAATATAGATAGGGGATCCGACTTGGAGTCGACTACCATTAAATTCTATGGGCACAAGTCTGATAGAAGTCGCCTTGAAGTAGTACAGGAACCTTTTTTGAAGTCGGAGCGACTCCAGTAGGGTACATTAAAATGGCTCTCATTCACTTCAATGGGATTTGAGATGTCGGGCGACTTGAGGCAACACAAGTCGGGGCGCAAGTCGCCCCTGTGTAAACCGGCCCTTAGTGTAGATCACTACATAAATACATTACAAGGGACAAAAAAAAGTCAACAAAAGGTCAAGGTTAGAACCCCATCATTGTGATTGTTTAGCTTTCTTTTGGTAAGAGTGACAGAGCCAGTTTGACTGCAATTTGAAGTGAAGGGTAGAACAAAAACAAACTTTCAGGGAGCATAAATATTCTCTGTATAACATTCTTCTCTAAGGGTATATAAGCAGATCACTACATTGTGGGGTGAAATGTCACTATACTCCAATGTCCCATAGAATAAGAAGAAAAAAAACTTTTGGTAAGTTTTGACTACCTAATTAAATACTGGACCATGGCAAATATTGCAAAAAAAGAAGGTGTAGGTGAATTTATAAAACATATAGCAGAGTTATTGTTCCAGTGAAACTGCATGTACATTCGTTATGTGCAAACCTGTGTAAAATCTAATGTTATTAGGCTATTTTTTCTCCAGGTAGAATGTTATTTGTCATAGAGAATTTCATGAATCAGGAAAATACTGCATTATGGCCAACAGATAGAGCTGATAATCTCTGGAAATAAATATTTATTTTGAATGATCATCTGTTCCATCTAGTGGTCAGAATGCAATATTTTCCTGATTCCTGAAATTCTATATGAATAAAAAACACTCAACCTAGGAGGGAAAATAATCTAATAATATTTGATTTTGAACCATTTGCAGAGAACAAGTGTACATGGAGCTACAGAACAAATTTCTTTTTGGTTTTTTTTTACCAATATACCCTTTAATAGAATACTACATGAATACATTCCAAGGAAGAAAAAAAACAACAACCAAGGTTTATGTTTATAAATTCATCGATGTCATCATTTAGAGTGACAGAGCCAATTCAACTGCAGTTTGAAGTAAAAGGAAAGAAAAAAAAACAAGCTTTCAGGAAACAGAAAATGTAATTCCTTTTTATTTGAGCAACTAAGTAGATATATCACTACATTGTGGGATATTATTTCTATACTTTTATGTCCCAAAGAATAAGAATAAAAAAGACTTTTGCTAACTTTTTGACTACCTAATTACAGTACATACTGGACTATGGGAATTATTGCAAAAAAAGAAAAATACACAACCCCTCACATATGCGTGTATTTCTTAAAAACAAATTGCAGAACTATTTGCTCCCTGAAACTGCATGTACGTTTCTTTTGTGAGAATGGGAGTAATTTATTATATATTTTATTTATTTATATTTATTTATATTTTATTTATCATAGTATTTTCTCTCCATGTTGAATGTTATTTTTAATACAGAATCAAGTGAATCATGAAAATACTGCATTATCACTACTAGATGGAACTGATGACAGTAGGAAATAAAACGTATTTACGATGATTCTCAGCTCCATCTAGTGGCAATAAAGTGAAATACTGAGCATGCATTATGTCATATACAGTGGGGATCGAAAGTTTGGGCACCCCAGGTAAAAATTTGTATTAATGTGCATAAAGAAGCCAAGGAATGATGGAAAAATCTCCAAAAGGCATCAAATTACAGATTAGACATTCTTATAATATGTCAACAAAAGTTAGATTTTATTTCCATCATTTACACTTTCAAAATAACAGAAAACAAAAAAATGGCGTCTGCAAAAGTTTGGGCCCCTTTGGCAAGTATCACAGCTTGTAAACGCTTTTTGTAGCCAGCCAAGAGTCTTTCAATTCTTGTTTGAGGTATCTTTGCCCATTCTTCCTTACAAAAGTCTTCCAGTTCTTTGAGATTTCTGGGCTGTCTGTCATGCACTGCTCTTTTAAGGTCTATCCATAGATTTTCAATTATGTTGAGGTCAGGAGATTGTGAAGGCCATGGAAAAACCTTCAGTTTACGCCTCTTGATGTAATCCCCCGTGGATTTCGAGGTGTGTTTAGGATCATTATCCATTTGTAGAAGCCATCCTCTCTTTAACTTCAGCTTTTTCACAGATGGCATCAAGTTACCATCCAAAATTTGCTGAAATTTTATTGAATTCATTTTTCCTTCTACTCATGAGATGTTCCCTGTGCCACTGGCTGCAATACAACCCCAAAGCATGATTGATCCACCCCCATGCTTAACAGTTGGACAGAGGTCCTTTTCATTAAATTCTGTGCCCCTTCTTCATTCCGGCCAAAAAGTTCAATTTTAACCTCATCGGTCCACAGAACTTGTTTCCAAAATGCATCAGGCTTGTCTATATGTTCATTTGCAAAGTTCAAATGCTGATTTTTGCTGTGAGGATGTAGAAGAGGTTTTCTTCTGATGACTCTTCCATGAAGACCATATTTGTACAAGTATGTCTTTATAGTGGAATAGTGTACCACAACTCCAGTGTCTGCCAGATCTTTCTGGAGGGATCGCGCAGTCAAACGTGGGTTTTGAATTGTTTTTCTCACAATCCTGCAAGCTGTTCTGTCTGATATTTTTCTTGGTCTTCCAGATCTTGCTTTAACTTCCACTGTTCCTGATGACTGCGATTTCTTAATTACATTCTGAACAGAGGATATTGACATCGGAAAACGCTTTGCTATCTTCTTATAGCCTTCTCCAGCTTTGTGAGTGTCAACTATTTTCAGTTTCAGGTTTCTAGACAACTGCTTAGAAGATCCCATGGTGCTGATTGTTGGGGCAAGGTCAGATGAGTCTGGGCATTTAAAACCTTGGTCTTCCCAGACGATGCTTGAGAACAATCCATGACACTGGCAGGTCTCAGCCTTGCAAAGGGGGCAGTGCATGCTATAAATTCTGCAGGGTGCCCAAACTTTTGAAGACGCCATTTTTTTGTTTTCTGTTATTTTGAAAGTGTAAATGATGGAAATAAAATCTAACTTTTGTTGACATATTATAAGAATGTCTAATCTGTAAGTTGATGCCTTTTGGAGATTTTTCCATCTTTCCTTGGCTTCTTTATGCACATTAATACAAATTTTTACCTGGGGTGCCCAAACTTTTGATCCCCACTGTAGATGCTAGCAAAAACAAGAGTAGCACAAGTTTGATTACTGAAACCAACACAAAAACGGTGTATTAATTTTAAGAATAATCCTTAAGCAGCAACCCTAAACTTTGCAAACTGTTATTCAAATATTTGAACTTTTTAACACCTTTTTTATTTTTCTCCAAATTGTAATGGTAACTAATTTTTAACATAATGGAACACTAGATTGTTGGCTACAAATATTTCGTATTTTATGCTTGTATTTTTGCAATGGATATGTGTCTTCCCTACCAAGCAACCCTGGTATTAGATGCACAATACAATGCTGTATAACAAACCTGCAGCACGTAGACTATCTATAAGTCCTTGATACCATCCTTCAGCTTCCAGGTCCAGCAGTTTATCTATAAATAATTTTGCAGCTGCAGTTGGTCCTTTTGCCTCCTCAGCCTTAATCTGGTCTATTATACCTTCCAGAAAATAAAACAAAGCACAAAACATGACACTAAATGTAGAACATTACTTTGAACACCAGTTACTATAACAGTGTAATACAGTAATAACAGCATTCCAAGCACAAATTGCTTGACTCATCTAGGACCTTTGTTATCTGACATCCATATTGTGGACCAGATCCGAATGGGAGTGCTGATTGCCACTTTGAACAAGCTGCTAGCAGGCTTCAGGACTTCATGAAGCCTGCTGAAAGCTTGCTAACAACTTGCTTAATGTGGCAATCAATGCTCCCATTAGGATCTGTGTACATTTACAAACTTACAAATCTTGTTGAAAGCTCTGCAAATGATTTTTCAAAGATTACTGTTCCCACTGCTTTTATACAAGCTGAAGCCCTTGTGAAATGGGTCTTACAGGTATTTATATACAGCCAACAAATTACACAGTGCTTTACATGTAGCGGTACCCCCGAAGGAGCTATTAATGAAATTTATATTTGTTCCCGAGCCTCCCTCTGATTATTCTGCAGCCAGTCACCATTGCATTTTCACACTGTCAGGTGCACACACAATCCTGCTAGTTTCCAATGACCAGTCTAGGGGATGAATTTTCAATGCTTTATTTTTGAACTTGAATAGGAGAAGGATAGGTAGGAGATACTCCAAGTTAACTGACTATAACTGAGGACAAATTCTCCCTAGCTCTGTATAGCAGGCGGTCAGTGACATTACACAGCAGACTGACCTCAGTGAAACGAGTCCATCTTTAAGCAACAAAGGACATGCCGGACTTTGTTTCTTCAAGACAGTAGCCAGTGTCTCCTTTCTAACTCAGTGTAGCAGACTACCAATGGCACTCTATGGCAGGCTGACTTTAGCAGAACAGGTCCCTTGTTAAACAGTAAGGACAGAAGCTGGACTCTGTTCTTCAAGACACTCTCCAGTGTCTCCTTTCTAGCTGGCACACCCAATAAAGCTGATATGAGGGCAGGGGAAATTCTAGCAACAAAGCCTCAAGGATCCTTTCACAGATCTGTACTCACACCATTTCCCGGGACAATCGGTAGCCCTCTCTCTGCCAACCTCCAAGCGACACTTTGCCACTGCAGTATCAGACTGAATCTAAGGACGTCCTCCCTCTGTCAGATTTCAAAGAACTGTGGGTTGCAGCTTCAGCTAGGCCTCGACCAGGCCCAGCATCTCCAGCCTCCTGGCTAGGCCCTCAGGAGCTGGTCACACGCCCTCACCCCTGAGATCGGGTGGGCTGGAACTCCTAACCTTGAGCCCATGTGCTCCCTTTTATATAAAGGTGTTCACCCAAGATACAGTGGGGCCACTCCCCTACTAGTTGGTCAGAACCACCCTCAAATACACCTGCTGTCACTGGATGGGTTTTCCTCCCACTGTCCAATAGGGACCCATACTACTGGACAGTGTAAAACCTTCCAGATCACATGAATCAGCACCAGAGCACACTGAGCAGACCTTACTCAAATCAAGCCTCTCTGATAAGCAGATAGCATATACATTTGCCTATCTGCTCTCCTGCTAAGCAGAGAGAGACAAAAACTATATACACTCACTAGTACCCTAACTAGGAGGGCGCTACATACATACTGTACATTCACATCAGTCCCTGCCCTCAAGAAGCTTACAATCTACAGTCCTTATCTCACATGCATACATACACAGGTGTCAATTAACCCACCAGCATGTCTTTGGTGTATGAGAGGAAACTGGAGCACCTGAAGGAAACCCACGCAAATATGGGGAGAACATACAAACTGCATACAGATAAATGTCCTGGAAGGGATTTGAATGCAGGACCTAATGGTAGATGTGCTAACCAATGTGCTGCCTGCTATAGCCAAATGCTGGCAGTTCTGAAGGGGACAAAGCTCTGACACTTCTGGGTAGTGTTCAATCTCCTTACTTCTTTGTGCCCCACATCCCTCTTGGTCCATTATTATAATTTTCTACACTTCTTGGCCAGTGGGAATGTGTGTAAGACGTGAGGGGGCAAGCTCTGTCACTACCGCAAAGTTGTTAAACTTGGTCTATGTACAGTGGCTGCCATCCAGCATTATCAGAGGGGAATGAGAACTGATGCATGCATGTGAGTGCACCACAAGGTTCTTTTTCTTTCAAGTGACAGGGTCACTTTAGATTTAGCATAGATGCAATTCCTAAATTGTTCCCAATATTCTTTAAAAACCATAAAGAGGTTTCTACAGTGAATGACATAATGCAAATGGAAGAAATGTTAGCCCTTGATAACGACACTTTCGATAAATACAAAGTATTATGGTATGTTTGGATCCACTTCTCCTCCTCTGATACCCTTGCAGTTATGCTCTCAACCCCGACGGGATCATCTCCAGTCCTCCCTTAATTCAGGGTTTCCTGTGGCGTGGGCTTGAGTGTTGCTCCTCCCGCTGTCTATCCCACTAGCCTTCCCCTTCCTTTTGCTTTATAATTACTATTGTGTTGCCTCTCTTGATCCCAAAGATCCTATTAGACCTAGTGTTCTCAAAGTCTACTCCCCCCCCCCCCCCACCTCTGCTCCCCTCCCTCTCTCCCTTTCCTTTGCCTAATTTCTATTCTTCTGGTTTTTCTATCCTTGTTTTCTTTCATTGTTTCTTTTTTTTTAGCTGACCTGCTATCCCATTGTATTATTCTTGTGTCCTGAATTTATGTTTTTTGAATGTTGACATAATAAAAACATTTTCAACTCCAAAACCATAAAGAGACTCACTTTCCGACATCCAGGCTCCCATGAATTGCAGGACATAGGAGGGTCGAATTATATTCATAATGTAATTGCTGTAGAGCCTTAGGCTTTCCTTCACCTCGGCGCCCATTCTTCTTTAATCACAATACTGTTGGCTTTCTAGAATTATGACAGAAATAGATGAGACACTTAAAAAACAGAAAGCAAATATCCTGTGTACACTTATCCTCCTCATTGGAACTCCTGTTGATGAGCTATGGGGCTCATTCACATGCATAATAGCCATAGGTCCATAGAGTGAACTTGGTCGAGTGAACGTTAAGGTCATTACAGAGGACAAGAGGCACTCTTTACGTCTGGAGGAAAAGAGATTTCATCTCTACATACAGGAAAGGCTTCTCCACAGTAAGAGTATAGGAATAGGCACCCTCAAGAACTAGCTCAGTAGATTCTATTAAAAAATAGCTGGACAAGTTCCTAAATGTACAAAATATAACCGGATACTAACATTTATAGGTACTAACTCCAGGGATTGTTGATCCAGGGAATATCCGATTGTCTCCTAGGGGATCAGGAAGGAATCCCCCCCCCCCCGCTGGAGAAAACTGGAACATGCTTAATTGGGGAGGTTTTTGCCTTCCTTTGCATTGACTGTGGGTATAAGATTGTGTAGAGGTATTCTATTAGTTAGTTTTTTTTTTCTATTGCTTGAACTAGATGGACTTGTGTCTTTTTTCAACCTAGCTATAAAACTTTGTAACTATGCATACTGGAACATATAGGAACTACACCCAGGAGCATGATCTGTTTTAGTCCCCATTCACACTT
>BLSH010184127.1:1461888-1476943 GCA_018402905.1 Glandirana rugosa
CTCCATACCTGAGGTCAAATATAAAACCAAATAATCCCATACACAATCCTTCACCCACAGTTGATCCAGAGGAAGGCAAAAAACCCCAGCAAAGCGTGATAATGTCTCTATCTCTGGAGTCCATACCTCTCTTAATACAAGAAAGGATTTTGCTTGCTTTGGAAACCGCAGCTTGGCATTGCATGCCATTATTAAGCTTATGATCTACCAAAACGCCCAGATCCTTCTCCACTATGGATTCCCCCAGTTGTACTCCCCCTAGTATGTACGATGCATGCATATTCTTAGCCCCCAATGTGCTTCCCGTTCTTGTGTGTTTCAAATGCAGATCAGTGCGGTGAGATTTGAGCCCATGCATTTTTTTGCACTTTAAAAAAACACAGGCACCAGATCACATGGTACTTCTGTACCATTGTGATCCAGTGCAGGCAAACGCGATGCATTTGTGACCTGCGTTTGGAGTCATTACCTTAACACTGACGCCAGCTACAGATCGCAAAAGCAACATGCTTTGAGTACAGTGCAGGAAATGCACATTTTTTTTACGCACTGCATTCTGGTGTAAGAGGGCACGGAAACCGCAGTAGTGTAAACCTAACCTTAGTATTACAACACATATTGTTACTATTATTGCCGTTAATTATTAATGCAAGGAATGCTGGATTGTTGCTCAATATTATAAATACAGCAAATGCTACACTGTTGTCAACGATTACAAATATCAGGAATGCATCACAACATTTGACATGCAACAAATTGCCCAGATAGTTCTAGTACAGACACTATGTAGTAATGTTATTACAGCATCTCATCTACAGCTATGCAGCTTTCATGTGCTGGATGTCACTTACCTGAAGGTGGTTCAAGTGGGTGTGACAGAGTTTCCTAGCAGTGTACAGTTGGATGTGACTTACCTGAAGGTGGTCCAGGTGGGTGTGACAGAGTTCCCTAGCAGTGTACAGAGCTGTGTCTCTGTGGCCAGCTATCCCCAGTCTGGAACATAACCAGGAAGCACATAACATAAGAACAGCTCTTCCTAGAATGAGAAACGAAACCATTCCTTGCAGCTGAATTCCTATGCATGCTCAGTGTGGCACTCCTCACAGCAGCCCCCATACTCCTCATAACCTGAGGAATCGAAAACTGCACTGTGATGGAAAGGAAACTGAAAATAGCATGCTGCTACCTTGTAGGGAAATTCCACACAAGGCATTGTAATTCAGTGCTGATTTATTTTATTACAGCCCATCATCAGTTGTACTGTTACACCCCCAGAACTGAAAATTTTCATGTTCTAGTCTAGTGCTTCTAAAGCATCACCTTCTTGACAGTCCAAGTGCTCATTCACATGGGCAGAAAAATACTGCGTTTAACCACTTCAGCCCCGGAAGGATTTCCAGCTTTAGGACCGGAGCCCTTTTTGCGATTCGGCGCTGCGTCGCTTTAACTGACAATTGCGCGGTCGTGCGACGTTGTACCCAAACGAAATTTGCGTCCTTTTTTCTCCCACAAATAGAGCTTTCTTTTGGTGGTATTTGATCACCGCTGCGTCATTTCTGATCGCCGCTATAAACAAAAGAAGAGCAACAATTTTGCAAAAAAAACCCAAATTTCTTACTTTTTCCTAAAATACAAATCCAAAAAAAAAATCGAAAAAAACATTTTTTTTCACCGTTTTTGGCCGATTTATATTCTTCCTCATATTTGCGATAAAAAAAAATCGCAATCTGCGTTTATTGATTGGTTTGCGCAAAAGTGGTCGCGTTTACGGATGATGAGAATTCATTTTTGGGGTTTGTATTTTTTTTTTATTATTAGTAATGGCGGCGATCTGCGATTTTTTGCGGTACTGCGATATTTCAGTGGACATGTCGGACCATTTTGACACTTTTTTGGGACCATTGGCATTTATACAGCGATCAGTGCTATAAAAATGCACTGATTACTGTGTAAATGCCATTGGCAGTGAAGGGGTTAACCTGCAGGGGGCACTCTAAGGGTTAACTATGTTCCCTTGGCGTGTTCTAACTGTAGGGGGACTGCACTATCTGGGGAAGGGAAGTGGTCACAGCCTTCACATACAGGAAGGCTGTGATCACAGCCCTTCCCCCTCACACAGAGCGGAGGTCCGTGTTTACATACACGGACCTCCGCTCCTTCGCTCCGGGGGGGCCATCGCGGGTAGCCGGCGGCAATCGAAGCCGCCGCACCCGCTCCCTGGCCCTCCCCGAACACAGTGAGCTCGCGGGCGCGCCTCCGGCGGCGCGCGCGTGCTCACTAAACTCGTTCCCGCAGCCGCCGTCGTATGACGGCGTTTTGCGGGAACGAGCCACTTTGCCGCCGTCAGATGCCGATCGGCGGTCGGCAAGTGGTTAAACACGTATTTTCTGCAAGAAAGGTTCTTGCTGGCAGAGCTAGAGCTCATTCACATGGGCAGCGAAAAAAAAAGTATTTTCTACACGAAAGAAAGATCCCATGTGTCACACAGACACTGGCTACAGGGACCTTTTCTATCCACATTCACCCTGTTGTTTGTTATATTTCCCCTTTTGTTACATTTTTGAAGGACTGATTCCTTGCATTTGCCCTAAAGGCTATTTCTAGTTTGTTTTATTTAGAACTGTACATGTTTGTTGAACGAGCTGGTCACATTGGTCTCTGTTCCATGTATTCCTATGTAGGCGCCGGACTGTCTGGGGTGGGCTCCTCCACCAAAGCATGTCTGGGTGCCTGTACTTAATTAAACATTATATAAATATTATAGCATTAATAAAGTGACCATATAAACATGGAATTAAAGTGCAAACAAATAAAGTGCAAGATTTTAGATAATGAATATATCACAAAGGTCAATATAGTGCCCCTTTAGATTGTAAGCTCTATGAGCAGGGCCCTCCTATTCCTTCTGTATTGAACTGTATTGTAATTGCACTGTGTCCCTATATTGTAAAGCGCTGCACAAACTGTTGGTGCTATATAAATTCTGTATAATAATATAGTGTCCTTATAAATGACTTGAAAGTAAAATCCACGTGCCAGTCCACTTATAATAGTGAAAATAATTTAATGAATCTCTTCAAAAACATCTACCTCCATGCATCTGCTAGGGCTCCTGTGCTCCCTCCACCAGATGTGCCCTCAACTTATATGCTATAAACTCGTGCCTTTGTTAATGAATATGTAAAGCAATCAAAGCCATGCAATAGTGCTTTATCCTTTTTAAATCAAAAAACACATATGAACTCGCATTTAGAATACTTCAACCAGCATGTGTATATCCCATTAAACGCTTGTGTCAGGACGATGGTTTCACCTGTCTGCAGCTCCGGCCGTCAGAGCAACCACAAGATATCTCTCTGAGGAAATCACGAGGAGTGATGAAACTAGTAGGAGGGACCTGAGAGGCTGACGGGCGTGAAACAAGGAAGCGATAGACTGTGTCAATGGATGGAGATTGCTCTGACAGCCGGAGCTGCAGAACCGGCAGACAGGTGAAACTATCGTCCTGTATCTTCGTGATCAAGCTCTTATCTGATTTTGTGTGGTATAAATTCTGTGTGAATTTTCAACAAAGAGTTCCAGTTTACATCTAAGATAGTGTTGTCTAGTTCTTGGGTGCAATTCTCAGCTATAATATCTTTTTCCTGGTTCCAGAGTGGAGGAAGCTGTATCTTGGCAGAGGCACCCAGGCGGGGTGCCTGGCAGTCCGTCTGACAGCAGTGGGTTTGGCTCCTCTTGCCTAGGGACATCCAAACCACACTGGGATCCTCCTCTTATACAGTGAATGGAATATAGCTATGCCAGTCTCAAGCACCGCACCTTGAAGGATCTTCTGGAATTCCATGGACAAGTCACCAGCAATAAATCCAAAGAGACTCTCATTGCTGAACTAATGGAAGGCGACGAGGCCAGCAACCCACCATCAATACCTCCAAGCGTGAGGTAAGTGGCGCCTGGCCTTGTATGGTACTAACCCCCGCAGGAAGTGATCAGTCAAGTATTGCGAGAGGCGACCCAGCTGTGTTTGGCTGAACTGCAGCTGTACCGAAGCATGCCAGTTATCCCCAACTGGGAAGCTCCAGAGGCCCGAAAAAAGCTATCCTATGCCGCCTTCCACATGTTCCAAGAAAGTGAAGATGAGATGGGTATTTACCTGCAAATGTTTGAGCGGCAATATGGGCGCAAAGTTGTCAAAGAAGCAGATTGGGAAATGCTGCTGGTTAGCCGGCTCACAGGAAGGGCAGCGGAGTTGTACAATGTCCCCAGCGAGATCAGCCAGGACTATGACCGGGTGAAAGAAAGACTGTAAGCCCACTTCTGGATTACTCCAGTGGCTCACTATGTAGCGCCCTCGCCACTAGAATAGGGTGGCAGGTAAATTTAGTTATACTGGGTAGTAGATACCCTGCCTGATTTGCAGTGTTTTAGAGATTAAATGACTAATTCCAGTTATGTGGTTTCTCCCTTCTGTCAGTAGGTGGTGCCGTTGCCTCTGACATTAGAGTGACGAGCTGCAGTATATTGAAGTTATGTTACACATACTTTCTTAGTCAATGAGCTCGGTACTGTTGCATGCTGGCAAAGATATTTAACTGGAAGAAGTCAGGTGATCTGGGTTAGTCCTACCCATGCAGACCTAATGGGTGGAGGTGTGTGAAACAACTCCTAGCTGCTAGGCCTATCCAGGAGGCTGCTGGTTGCTAGGCTTGTCTGAGGCCTATTTGGTTGTTCAAAGTTTGCTGATGGAAACCTTGCCAAAGATCCAGAAGGGACTCTGAGATGGATGGAGTTCGGATGAAGCATCGGGGGGGACTCTTCATGAGCAGGAGGCTATGAAGTGGCTGGGAAGACTTCAGGAGAGAACTCATCCAAGTGAATCCATGTGTGTGAAGCTGTGAGTAGAGTTTAGTTACTAGAGGAGACAGCCTGTCCTACGAGTACAGATGTGCTGGTTCAGCTTAAAGGCTCTTTTTCAATGTACTGCTGTCTGCCTCACCCCCCCCATTTTGTCTAAAGAGCCTGCCTGCCTATTGGCTGTTACTAAGGGTGTCCTGTGCCCTGTCCCCCTCTCTCTTCTATTTCTCCTGTTGAGAAATAAACTTCCTTTTGTTTAAAGCATAAAAGTGACTGGCGCCCAACTTCTTTTCTCATTGATCTCACCCACCATGCCCAACACCCTACACCCTGAAGATTGTGTAACCCTCCCCACCTCTGTAAGTCTCCATCAGTCTTCCGGAGAAGTGGGGCAGGCGCTACATTGGCCCCAACCTGGGGCAAAGCGTTATTTTTGTGGTGATCGCCCCTAGCAACGGACCAGAATCACACAGGAATTTAGTTTGGCTCCATGGGAGGGTTGCAAGTAATGTTCATGTACCTCAGAGACTGTGCTACTGCTCTGTTAATTCACGTGAGGAAGAACCTAATTGTCTTTTGCTCTGGGGAGAGTATCAGCCTGGCCTTTTGTCACTTTTCACCAGGGCTGAAGGAGTTAAGGCAGACTCCATTAAAGCTTTGGCGTGCTGCTGCAAGAAAATGGCGGGCACTGAAGTTTCTGCTGAGCAGCCGGACCAATCCCTTAATATTGGGAGGAGTCAGGACGTGCAGACGGGCATGTCACCATCTTGGATCCACTTGCTGAGAAGGGGAGGAGAAAGCATGGTGAGTTCTGGATTTCCCAGTGCTGACTGGAAAGTGTTTGTACCGGGTGTCGGCTTGAGGCCTGTCGGCTGAGAGAGACCATCACTGACACCGGAGTGCGGTACATCCCTAGAGGTAGCCTGGCGCTCTACTCGGCAGGAGGCTATGAGGCGATTGGGCTGCTGTATTCCAAGTGCTTAGGTCTGGCTACTAACATCCGGCCCTGGATCAACTGCGGCCACTGCAGGGAATCGCTACTGGAGGTAGTCTCATCGGTCTTGTCACCATGGGAGCTGCAAGTAGACTGGGGTAAGTGTGATCCTGTTACTGTTCCGGAACCAGCTTCTGCAGTCGCTACAACGGTTGTTCTGCCCTCTGTTAACACAACCGCATCTACTACATCTGAAGCTGTTGCACCTGCTAGCATCACCGCCCATGCAGTGGATGTGTCAATTCCCGCTTTCGGGTGACCTCGTCTATTGCAACCGTGCCTGCTACAAAGCCAAGTGCCCCAGTGACCTTCCGCGGCCACTGTCGAGGTCGCCTACACTCCCTGATGATGGATGCTCCCAAGGAGAAAGCATCTGACTCGGGTAAGACTGCTGTGTGTGAGAACAGTGTGCCTGTTGGGACAGTGAAGCCAGTAGCTAACGAGGGGTCTGAGCTAAGAGAAGCCTCCGATGTATGCTTGAGGCCTGGCCTGCTCCCGGCGGAGGAGTTCTCTGCAGAGTCTGACTCTGATGTGTTATCCGATAGAATCTCAGAACTGTTTTCTGATACTGTGTCTTGTGAGAGATGGGGCGGAAGTGACTCTGAGCAGCAGTTTGAGCTATTAGAAGAGGATGTCCCTCAGGGCGCATGCGGAGCGAGATAGAGAGAGAGCGGTCGCATGTAATCACTGCTCCGTCGGACCCGACTCTCCAGACATCTCCGCAGGGCCATCTCACACCAGAAATGGACACAAACATTTCTGATCACCCTTTGGATCATTCCCGTGCATACCAGGGAATAAAAAGGTGCACAGCCACCGTTCCTCACAGCATAATCTCAATAACTATCTGCTCTGCTCCGAGCAGAAGAGGAAGATGAATCAAAATGGTGCCAAGTCGCAAGGCTTGGGCACCTCTTCTCCGTCTCCAAGCTCCACCATGCAGAACAGTGAGTACACTCCTCAGTTTACTAAAGCTGATCTGGACGACAGTTTAGCCATCATATATGAAAAAATGGCGGAGAAAATACAATCAGAGGTCCATAAATCCGCAAATGCATTGTCCTCAGAGATAGCAGCTCTGGGCAATTGTGCAGATATCCTAGAAGCAAAACACGATGAGCTATCCCTGTCCCACAATGGCTTGAGGAAGGACATTGAGACCTTAGCGGACTACTTCTCCTGTGTCCAGGCCCAAATGGAGGACCTGGACAACCGAAACAGGAGAAACAATCTGCGGGTCAGGGGGTGGCGGAGATGGTAACCGACCTGATCCCAGCCATCAATAAGTTGTTTCACAGCCTCCTTCCGACCACACCAACCGAGGCCTTAAAATGTAATAGGGTCCATAGGGCTCTTCGCCCTAAACCCCCCCCCCCGCTGACAAACCCCCTTATGACATTATTTTATGCATGAAGGACTTTCTTATCAAAGAAGAGATCCTGCGTGCCTCTAGAGGAACCCCTAACATAGAGCTGGACAGATGTAGGATCCAAATTTTCCCTAACATCTCTCCCGCTACTCTAGAAAGAAGAAGAAAATTGAAAGAGGTGACCTCGGTCCTACAATCTGCCAGAATACTGTATAGGTGGGGCTTTCCCTTCAAACTCTCCGTCCCCCTCTCAGCCCAGCTTCAACTTTTGCTTTGAAGACTTAATCATATGTTCCTGTTAAGTGGACTGTGTGTTAATCACAATTTGTGAGGTTATTGTATTTTTCACTTGAAAATATTTTAATAGTTCTGGCATTTACTTTCATTTCAATTTCTGGAGAGTCAGCTGTCGTCTGATTGTCCCCCTATTGGGCCTCTGCTGGCTCATCGACTCGGCCTGGTTGTGCCTCTTGCGCCGAAGTTGGGGTGTCTCTGGCAGGGGACTCTGGGCTACACAGGTCCAATCTTGGACAGATTTGTCCAACTATTTTTTTTGCACGATCAACCTATAGTTTATCATTTGATCCCCAAGTTTTGTTTTGGTTACGGTTTTTTTGTTATTGTTTTTTGTTCCTCTTTTTATTTTAATGGAATGGTCTAAATCCTGGATGCAGTGCTTTCTCTGCAGCTGTATTATGATTGATGGGTTTGTGGTTATATATACAATAATTTCTCTCAGCCCACCCTATCTGAGGTTTATTATATTGCAGCACAGCTGTTTTGTCACTTCTTACCAATCAATCTTTATTATGAGACAAGGAAAGCCTTTCTATCGCTCTTTAATATACTATAAGCTTTATATTGCCTTTATACAATGGGTATTAAGGTTAGCTCCCACAACGTCCATGGGTTCAATTCCCCCCCATAAGAGGAAAAAAGCTATTTTTTGATTTCTACCAAGACCTCCTTTCAAAACCTCACCCCCCGCCCCCCAATAGTGTTGCCCAAAATTGACCAGAAAATATTAAACTTCCCTCCCTTTCATCCATACAATTAGAACATCTTAAAGTCCCATGCACGGAAACAGAAATGAATGAAATTATTAAATCCTTCAAAACCTCTACTGCATCTGGCCCTGATGGTTTCTCTACAATCTATTATAAAAAATGTGCTAATATTTTATCCCCTTGGGTCACCAAATTGTGTAACCGTATACTCCAAGGAAACCATTTCCCCAAAGATATGTTGTTAGCAAATCTATTCCGCAAAATGTACGACCCATTTCCGTCCTTAATAACGATATCAAAATTTTTGCAAGATTTTGGCTAACAGATTGGCCTCAGTTATCACCTCTTTGGTTCACCCCGACCAAACGGGATTTATATCCAGCAGACAAATTATTGACAACACCAGACTGATCTCTAATATAATCCAGGATGCCAATGTCAATCAACATCCAACATGACTGATCAGCCTAGACATTCACAAGGCATTTGACAACATTAGTTGGCAGTACTTAAATCATATCCTTCCTAAATTCGGTATACCTTTCAACTTCATACATGGATTTAATGCTCTCTACCAAACTCCTCAAACTAGAATTAAACTCCTAGGATTCTTCCTCCAGAGACAGAGGACAAATATCTAACTTATATAAACACTTCAACAATGCTCCTTAGCCCGTTAAGGCGAAACCCATGCTGCAGTGGGAACAAGAACTTAACCATAAGATCTCTATCAATGATTGGAACTCTATGTTTAACAATCTTCGAAAAAGCTGCCGTTCTAATTCCATTCGTGAAACACCATACAAATGAATGGTCAGAAGGTATGGTCCAGAATCCATGAGTTCTACCCTAATTGCTCTCCTGATTGCTTTAGAGGTTGCTCTGAACAAGGCACCTTATTACATGTCTGTTTAATTATACTGGTATGTTCTCTGAATCAACTCCACCCAAAAAACTGAAACATTGCTGTCTCTTTTTGCTAATGTCTGTTTAATTATACTGGTATTTTATTATTTTTATATTCTTTTATTTATTTTTTAATTTTTTTTTCTGCTTAACTATCTATAGAGCCACATTGCAATGCTTTCATTTGTCCCTTGTCTTTCCAAATTCGGGCCTGTTTACCTCTAGTGCCCCTGTTGTTCTGTTTTTTTAAGTGAGAATTTTGCTTTGCCTAGTCAGACATTATTTATTACCTCCTGATTGCTAATTTGGAATACACCCACCCCCCATCACTATCAGTATAAATTCAAGCACCTTTAGGGGGAGGCATTTTCAGGGGGTTTGCATTTGCAGCAGGGGCTTATTCTCAAAGTGGGGCTATTCTATAAGTGGAAGCACTTCTGACTCTGCACTTCAGAGAATGCACAAAGTGAATGAACACAAGAAAATACTTTGAATAACACCACACAAACTACAGGTGACTTTGTTTACCACTTTAGCTCTTTCTCCTCCTAAAATGCACTCTCTACCACTCCTTCTGACAACTCTGTCCTGTCCTTAAACTAACTCTCCTTCACCCCTCTTCTCCACCTCACAGCTTATATATATCACCCTCACTTCTGCCTCTCCTTATTACTGCACTCAACAACTCCTGCTAATTCTGAATCCACACGCACAAAAACACTCCAGAAAACTAGAGCATGTCACTTCATATAAATCGCACTCCCACATTACCTCCCTCACCCTTCTGCTTCTCCTAACCTCTGGAGATATATCCCTAAACCCTGGGCCTCCATCATTTAACTATACTCAACACACCCATTACCTTGCACCCTCCGATTGCAGCCGGAATGCACACAATTGAATTCCCATTTCTCTTCTTTCTAAAATCTGACTCCTTTTCTCTTGCGCCCTTTGGAATGCTTGCTCGGTCTGTAACAAACTGACCTCTCTCCATGATCTTTTTATCGCTAACTCATTCAATCTTCTCCTCATTACCGAAACCTGGCTTCACGAATCCGACACTGCGTCTTCTGCTGCCCCATCACATGGTGGTCTTCTCTGGACTCACTCCCCCAGACCCAGTGGACGCAAGGGAGAGGGTGTTGGAATCCTTCTAGCCCCACATAGCACCTTTCAGTTACTTCACCCACTCCACTTTCTTTCGCTCTCCTCTTTTGAAGCACACTGCATTCTTCTTTTCTCCCCAGTTTCTCTAAGGGTAGTTGTGAAATACTGGCCCCCTGGACCGGTATCAACCTTTCTTGATGACTTCTCTGCTTGGCTACCCTACTTTCTCTCTTCTGAAATCCCCACAATCATTCTTGGAGACGTCAACATCCCTATTAATACTAACTCTCCTGCTACTTCCAAACTTCTCAGTCTAACCTCCTCCTTTAACCTGAAGCAATGGATACATGCTACTACTCACTCTGCAGGCAATACCCTTGACCTGGTTTTCTCCCACCTTTGCACTCCATGCAACCTCTCCAACTATCCATTCCCTCTCTCTGATCACTTCCTTATTAGTTTCACTCTCTCCTCTCCCCCACCTCCTCTGCCTCCAACTGCTTAACAGCTACCTGTAGAAACCTACACCGTCTCAAACCTTCTCTTCTCTACTCTGCTACTGACCACCTTTATGACAAAATCACACCCCTGTCCTGCACCGACCTAGCCACTTCATTCTACAACACTTCACTTTTAGCCTCCCTGGACACACTAGCCCCTCTCACTACTCACATAATCAGGCCCCGACCCCTTCAACCTTGGCAAAACAGATGACACTAGAAGTCTAAAAAAACATAGCCGTGCTCTTGATCGCCTATGGCGTAAGACTAAATCTCAAAATGATTTCAACCTGTATAAATCTGCCCTCCAAAAATACAATTTGTGCCTCCACACTGCCAAGCAGACCTATTTTATCACTCTCATTAACAACTTATCATCCCGTCCTCGTCAACTCTTCTCTACCTTCAATTCTCTACTTTGTCCTTCTCTGCCTCCACCCACTACTTCACTCACTGCCCAGGAGATCGCCAATCACTTCAAACTGAAGATTGAAATAATTTGTGAAGAGATCTCTGCTGTTCAGATACCTTCCACGCTTCACACTTCATGCCTACAGGTACAATCACTACTTCCCTCATTCAACCCCGCCACTTTAGATGAGGTTGCTAAACTACTTGCTAACATCAAACTAACCACCTTCCCGCTGGATCCTGTTCCCTCGCAAATACTATGTTCACCTTCTGACTCAATTCTACACTCTTTAACCCACATCTTCAATCTCTCCCTCTCTTCTGGCATCTTCCCCAACTCTCTAAAACATGCATTAGTTAGCCCCATACTTAAAAAGCCTTCACTGGACCCAACCAATTCTAACAACCTATGCCCCATCTCCTTGCTCCCCTTTTTATCCAAACTCCTTGAACGCCTAGTCTACAACTGACTGGGCAACCACCTTGCCGAGAATAGCCTTCTTAATCTTCTTCAGTCGGGATTTCGTCCTCAACACTCCATAGAAACTGCTCTTCTAAAACTAACAAACAATCTACTAACAGCCAAAACCAATGGAAACTATTCTGTACTCCTACTCTTGGACCTTTCTGCTGTATTTGATATGGTTGACCACCCCCTCCTCCTACAAAAACGCCATGCCACTGGTCTCCGTGACTGTACTCTTCGATGGTTCTCTTCCTACTTATCTAATCACACGTTTAGCGTTACTTACAACTCTACTTCCTCCTCTTCTCTTCCTTTCTCCGTTGGGGCCCCCCAAGGTTCTGTTCTTGGGCCGCTTCTATTTTCACTCTACACCTCCTCCTTGGGTCAGCTCCCATGGCTTCCAATGCCATCTGTATGCTGATGACACCCAAATCTATCTCTCTACCCCTCAGCTCACTCTCCTCACATATCACTAATTTACTAACAGATATATCAGTCTGGGTGTCACACCACTTCCTCAAACTTAATTTATCCAAAACCAAACTTATAATTTTTCCTCCACCACGTGCCCCTTCCCCCCAATCTCTCTGTCATAATCGATGGCACAACTATCAGCCCATCTCCACATGCCAAGGTCCTAGGCCTAGTCCTGGACTTTGAACTCTCCTTTAAGCCCCACATCCAATCACTGTCCAAATCCTACCACCTCAACCTCCGCAACATCTCAAAAATATGCCCCTTTCTAACCAATGACACAACAAAGCTCTTAATTCACAACTCCCTTCTCAATGGTTTACCTTTACACAGGTTATCCCCCCTTCAATCCATCATGAATGCTGCTGCCAGACTCATCCACCTTACCAATTGCTCTGTGTCTGCTACCTCTCTCTGCCAATTCCTTGCTCCCGCTCACACAACAAATTAAATTCAAAATACTTACAACAGCCTACAAAGCCATCCACAATTTAGCCCCCAGCTACATCACCAGCCTAGTCTCGAAATACCAACCTAATCATTCTCTTCATTCCTCTCAAGACCACCTGCTCTCTAGCTCCCTCATCATCTCCTCCTTTGCTCGCCTAGAGGACTTTTCCAGAGCCTCTCCAATCCTACGGAACTCCTTACCCCAACCTGTCCGAGTATCTCCTACTCTGCAAGCTTTTAGACCATCCCTGAAAACCCTCCTCTTCAGAGAAGCTTATTCTACCCACACCTAACAACTACATTTTCATTTTCTTCATCAGTTCATCCCCCACAGTTATTACCTTTTGTTTCACTTGACCCTCCCTTCTAGATTGTAAGCTCTGACGAGCAGGGCCCTCCTGTATTGTATTGTAACTGTACTGTCTGCCCTCATATTGTAAAGCGTTGCACAAACTGTTGGCACTATATAAATCCTGTATAACAATAATAATGCATTTTGGAAGTGTAAATACCTTAATCAAATCTGGAGTTCTACTTCAAAGTTGGTAGATAAAATGATAAATGGTAGTGTCACTCTTACACCTCAAATTTGCCTTCTATATATGAAAATTCCCAACATCCCCTGATTTCATAACGATTTGATACACACTCTCTGCAGTGCTATCATTTAGATGATTGCTTGCAATTGGCGTACTTCTGTTATCTCTTGGCAGCAGGTCCTCTCAAGAATGTCTAAAGTCAAACAAACAGAATTTGTATACTATAAGCTGAATGACAATATCCACAAATATGAGCAAAAATGGTCACTTTGGGATACACTGCTCTCTTGACTCTGTTGGATATAGATGTTCAAATTTGTTGAAACTTCCACTATTGTCTGGGTAAAACCGCCTAGAACTCTAGAATTATTGTACGTGCACTATTCGCACTAGGATTATGCCACTTTGACCTTTCATGCTTTATCACCTTCTTTATTCCAACATAATGTACAGTTGTAGTATGATGAAAGAATTGTATCCTGAAATCTCTGTACGATATTCTATTCTCCTGTATTATGTATGCTTATGTATACAATATCCTATATGTATCATTGATATTCACCTTCCAATAAAATAGTTTGAATATAGAATATAGAAAATAGAAAAGGATGTCCCTATGTTCATTTCAGCTTGCAGTGGCTTGTCTGAGCTACCCACCTGAACATCTCCTGTCCTATGCCTGGTAAATTCTCCAGAAGAGAAGCAGTGGGTTCACTGTGCTATACCTTAAATGTTGCTATACGAGTAACCTCTTCATGTCCTTAAAAGCCTAGTACCATTGCAGGTTACTCTGTCAAGTGTGCTCCTGATACTCCTATGTTGCCTGGCTGTGGAGACCCTAAACTCCTACCAAAGTTATCCAAGTTGCAATGCATTGTTATGAAAAAGGTAGCTGAGGAGTATGAACAGAAGGAAGGGAAGGCTGTCAGACGGGTAGAGGAGAGAGCCCCTCGGTCACATGAGCCACGAGCGGCGCTCTGAAATAAGGCGAGTTACTGGCCAGCCTTAAAGGAGAAGTACTCTGGAATGTGGAGAAAATTTGTTCCCCTATATATACGCCTATGGACCTGATGGGGTCAAGCTTTGAGAGCTGTTGGAATTTTATCTATTAACCCCATAGGATACATATTCAGAATTGTGGCGGAAGTTCCCCCCATATACATATGTGACTAGACCTGGTGGGGTCTTTCTTTGAGGTGAGCCTTCACTTCACCTGGTGGAGGGAGCACTTATTCTAACTATTATCACAAACATCTTGAGGAATCCTTTCACCTTTAAGCTGTATAAGAAGTTTTTTTCTGCATTTCATGTTGTAAAGTGGACTTTTTTCCTGCTGCGATTTACTCTGCAACTTTGCACATTAACCACTTCAGCCCCGGAAGGTTTTGCAGCTTTAGGACCAGAGCACTTTTTGCGATTCGGCACTGCGTCGCTTTAACGGACAATTGCGCGGTCGTGCGACGTTGTACCCAAACGAAATTTGCGTCCTTTTTTTCCCACAAATAGAGATTTCTTTTGGTGCTATTTGATCGCCTCTGCGTCATTTCTTATCGCCGCTATAAACAAAAGAAGAGCGACCATTTTGCAAAAAAACCCAAATTTCTTACTTTTTGCTAAAATTCAAATCCAAAAAAAATATATAAAAAAAAAATTTTTTTTCACCGTTTTTGGCCGATTTATATTCTTCCTCATATTTGCGATAAAAAAAATCGCAATCGGCGTTTATTGATTGGTTTGCGCAAAAGTGGCCGTGTTTACAGATGATGAGAATTCATTTCTGGGGTTTTTATTTTTTTTTTATTTTTTACTAGTAATGGCGGCGATCTGCGATTTTTAGCGGTAATGCGATATTGCAGCGGACATGTCGGACATTTTTGACACTTTTTTGGGACCAATGACATTTATTCAGCGATCAGAAATTTAAATGTCCACTGATTACTGTATAAATGTCATTGGCAGTGAAGGGGTTAACCTGGGG
>BLSH010184127.1:1482880-1505009 GCA_018402905.1 Glandirana rugosa
CCTACAGATAACTGCAGGAGGGTCTTAGCGCGAAGGGCGCGCGGGGGGATTGGGTGAGGATGGGTGGGGGGTGGATGGCTGGGTGGGTGGTGGGTGGCTGGGTGATGATCGCTGGGTGGGTGGTGGATGGCTGGGTGGTGATCACTGGATGGATGGTGGATGTTGCCAACTGTCACTAGGCAGCGCTGTGGGCATTACACATCGCCCACAGCGCTGCAGCGTGTCCTCTCTCCCCCCTCTCTCCTCTCACAATGCATCGATCGGTGCGGAGAGGAGAGAAAAGCCGGCGCTTCCGCCGGCTTGTTTACATGTGATCACGCCGTCATTTGACAGCGCGATCACATGGTAAAAGGCCGCTCACAGCGGCCATTCACCACGATCCGTGATCAGTTGGGTCCCCCGGACCCGACGGTCACGGATGTTCCCGTGTGCGCGCCCCAGGGGGGCGCGCGGGAAGCGCGATTCTGGGAGGACGTCAATAGACATCCTCCCAGAATTAAGCAACCGCTCTGTAGATGTCATTTGTCTATAGCATTTGTCTATAGGGCGGTTGTTAAGTGGCTAATGAGGGGGGCTGGTCCCCCTTTATCAAATTTTCTGGCCAAAAATGATGCAGGCTAATTTATATTCATTACATCCGATAAGATCAAGTGGTTTTAACGTTAGATCTCACATAATTTCAATGATATTCCACGAAAAAATAGAGATATTAGGTGGTACATAAGGACGGGCTGTCCCCCTTATCACATTTTCTGGCCATAAATCATGCAGACTAATAGATATTCGTTAGATCCGGTAAGATCAAGTGGTTTTAACGTTAGATCTCACATAATTTCAGAGATATTCCACATAAAAATAGAGATATTAGGTGGTACATAAGGATGGGCTGCCCCCCCCCACATGCGATTTTCTGGCCAAAAATCATTCAGGTTAATAGATATTTGTTAGATCCGGTAAGATCAAGTGGTTTTAACATTAGATCTCACATAATTTCAGAGATATTCCACATAAAAATAGAGATATTAGGTGGTACATAAGGACGGGCTGGCCCCCTCTTATCAAATTTTTAGGCCAAAAATCATTCAGGCTAATAGATATTCATTAGATCTGGTAAGATCAAATGGTTTTAACGTTAGATCTCACATAATTAGAGACGTATTAAGGGATTAATGAGGAGGGCTGGCCCCCCATTATCACATTTTCTGGCTAAACATGGTCCAGGTTAATAGATATTTATTAGCTCCGGTAAGATCAAGTGGTTTTAACGTTTGATTATTCATAATTACAGGGGTAATAGGGATATTTGGTAGGAATGCACGGATACCCATACTAGTATCTATATCAGAGCCAATACAGAGCATTTTGTGTACCAGTGAGGAGTGCCGAGGTATGCTGAAATGATGTGGGACATTATCGACTGGTGTGTCCAAGCCCAACAAAGCCTGAAGCACGGTACCAGAAGCCGGTGGGAAACTTCAGAGGGCCCTGGTGAAGGAGCCAACCAGGTGCCCAGCTACAGTAGCTGGCTCCAAAACCAATGGCGTGAAGAGACAGCAGCGGAAGTCCAAACCCATGCAGAACACCCTCGTTGATGCCTCCAAGTGACCCAGTGTCCCGTTTCCTTTGACACATGCTGCTGGCATTGGAGAGTCAGTGCACACCAGACTCCCAGAACTCAGCGTAGGCTTAAGCCAGATCAGAATCTCAGCAAGAGAGAAGCGTAGATACAAGCCACTGAACAGACCAAGCCCAACACTTCCTCCATGCTCCCTGACAAGCTGGTGGGACCTTCTCCTGTTGTTCCCATCCAAGTAGAGGGAATCTACACCAAGGCCCTCCTTGATACTGGAGCTCAAGTGACCCTTCTTTACAAAGACTTCTGTGGCAGGCACCTCAAGCATCTGCTATTGCAGAAGTTGGAAGAGCTGGAGATATGGGGCATTGGGACTCCCCTATGATGGCTATCTACCAGTCAAGCTGATCTTCGATCCCTCCGTGGCTGGGAAAGCCGAGACTTTTGACACTCTGGCAGTGGTCTGTCCTCGCCAACCAGGGGCCAGTAAGAGTTCTCTCATCATAAAGACCAATACTGATCAGAAGGCTGTTGACATCTCTTGCTCTGGAGCCAGGCACTTCAACTACAAGTGTGCACCCCATGCTGAAACAAGCCTACCAGCACTTGGTACAACAACTGAAGGAGTGGGAAAGATCTGGCGCTTGGACCGGTGTGAGAAGGGGTTACAGCCTGGTGAAGTGGCCTGCTTATGAGCATCTGTCAAACTAAATTGGAAGCAACTAAGCCCTTTCATTGTCCTTGAAGCATACTGACAGAGAGAGGACACAGGAGTGGAGATAATTCCTGAGGTGGTTTCAACCAAAGTGTTGCAAAGAAGTCACGGGAAGATCTTGGTTAGTGTCCACAACATAACAGCCTCAGCAATGAAGATGCCAGCTCGGATGTTGCTGGGACAAGTGAATGCAGCCACCCCAGTCCCACCGTCTGATGTGGTGTGGGGAGCAAAGGATGGGATCCCTATCGATGAGTTCTATCTGAAGAATTCTCCTGTTTCACCTGAATGGAAAGAAAGGGCCAAGACTCAGCTCCTGAGATGGCAGGATGCATCCTCAAGATTTAATTCGATGTGGGGAGTGCAAAAAGTGCCTAACGCCAGATCCATCTCTTCAAGTGAATAAGCCATTCAGGGAAAAAGTTTGACAGATTCCTTTAGGGGACTTGGAGGATCTACATGAACAGCTGGCAGAGTTGAAGAGGGCAGGTATAATCCAAGAGTCCCAGAGTCCATACACTTCCCCGATAGTGGTGGTACAGAAGAAGAATGGGTTGCAGAGGCTGTGCATTGACTACCAGATGACCATTCCTGACCAATATACCACCCCAAGGATAGAAGATGCCTTGCAGAGCCCTTCAGGAGCAAAGTGGTTCAGCGTGCTGGATTTGAAGACTGGGTATTACCAAATCCCCATGCACCCTGAGGATCGTCTTTCATTCTTTGAATTCAACCGTATGCCTCAATGCCTGTCTGGTGCCCCAGATACCTTCCAAAAGCTAATGGAGACCATGTGTGACTTGAAACTTATCGAGGTTTTGGTATACTTAGACGACATCATCATTTTCGGCAAGACCCCGGAAAAGCACGAAGAGCACCTGGACCGCCAAACTGAATAGACACTGACACAAGCGCTCACTGAGGGACAACGTGCCTGTCAGTCCCTTTCTCCCCCTCCCTCTCCTCTTCCTTGAGAGACGAGCGGCGCTCACTCAGAGGCATCCGCCCGCTCTGCTCTATCCTCTCTGTCCCTATTGACAGGGAGAGGGAGCCAATCAAGCAGCAACAGAGGACCATGGGACTTGAAGTCCCACCACAAAACGGCCCCATTGATTTCTACAGGGGGGCAGAATTACCAAACCCAGACTGCTTTGCAAGAAGGGGGCTAGCTAAAGACTCCAGCTTGTTGGTCGGAGGTGAGATCACCACGAGGCAGGGAGGTGAACGGACTTGTGAGGAGAGACTACAGGCACCCACTGAAGAACCATCCAAAGATGGTTCCAGAGACCATCCAGAGATGGTTGAAGACAGGCGTCCCACCAGAGAGAGGTCTCTGGTGAAGACTGCAGGCATCTGAGGGCAAGAGGCGATCGAGTCGGGCAGTGCCCTTTTTCTGCCCTGGTCGCAGGACTGGTGAGAGGGCACTTGTCATATAAAATCCTCTATGCTGACTAATGACTCCCTTTTGTTAAATTCTGATGATTTATTGCCTTCTATTACATCCAACTGCTGGTGAAGATATTTACAAGGCCTTTTACTCTGAACACTGTTATCTTATTGCTCTTAAAGGGTACATTTTACTGGTATCTATATTACCTCATCTCTCATTAGGATTAAAGGTATTATAGGCCGGCCTGGGGTTCCCCTTTAGCAACGGTAGTACGTACAGCAACCAATAGCCTTCTTGAGGAATTAATTTACTGATTGTATGTTATTGTGTACATTGGTATCATTTACTTGGTGTTGTTAATTGTTATTTAACTGCTTTAAGAACGATTTCAACCAAGTCTTGGCTGTTTACCTAGGACTTAGCTGACTAATACCCTTTTTAGTCTCTTCTCTTTATTAAGAAAACCCGAGAGGGTTAAAACAGTTTGAACTGTGTCTATGTGTCATTTATTGTGCTATTACACTAATATTATTGCTAGGTGTGTCAGTAGGGGCTGGGATGATTCTTGGGGTTGAAGGGAAGAGTAATGGACTGAACAAACTCAAGCAGCTCCTAAGAGGGTAGCGCTACACGAATATCCATTAGCCTGGATGATTTTTGGCCAGAAAATTGCACGTGGGGGGGCGACAGATCTTACCGGATCTAACAAATATCTATTAGCCTGGATGATTTTTGGCCAGAAAATTTGATAAGGGGGGCCAGCCCATCCTTATGTACCACCTAATTTCTCTATTTGTTGTGGAATATCTCTGAAATTGTGTGAGATCTAATGTTAAAACCACTTTATCTTACTGGATCTAACAAATATCTATTAGCCGGAATGATTTTTGACCAGAAAATTGCATGTGGGGGGGCCAGCCCGTCCTTATGTACCACCTAATATCTCTATTTTTATGTGGTATATCTCTGAAATTATGTGAGATCTAACATTAAAACCACTTGATCTTACCAGATCTAATGAATGTCAATTAGCCTGCATGATTTTTGGCCAGAAAATTTGATAAGGGGGGGCAGCCCCCCTCATTAATCACATAATAAGTCTCTAATTATGTGAGATCTTACGTTAAAACCACTTGATCTTACCGGATCTAACAAATATCTTCCAAAATAACTAACTGTTTGGTCAATTTTTTGATAAGGGGGGGCTGATGACAGGTTAGACCCCCCCCCCCCCCCCCAGAAAATAACTGTTAATATTGCTTCCTCTGTGTGAGATCTAACGCAAACAACAATTGATTTAACCTGATCTAACAAAGATCTAACAAACTGCATAGGTTTTTTTTTTAGAAAACTTTGATTTGGGGGGGCTAACCCGGCAGGGGTTTCAACCTATGCTATAAGGACTGCAAGGCATTCAAGTGAACTTTTGTTTCTTCCACTTTATTCCACTAGATGGCAGCAGAGAGCCATCTATGTTAGTAAATTTTCTATCTTCATAGGAAAAATATTTAGGAATTTAGAACTTAAGTATATAGATTGGATATGTATATATTTCTTGGAAGAAGGTGTTATTCTCTTGTGAGTAAGGCTTCCTTCATCCTGTTAATCTTGCTAATGTACAGTTAGATTATTAGGACAGTATAGCAAATTACTATAATGGTAGATTGTAGTATAGTGTATTGCTAAGATGTCATGTTTTCTATATTGCATGCTTTCCTATTTTTCAGGTGTTCCTGCAACCTTCACGTCTTCCTTGGCTAAGGAGAGACAGTATCTTCAATTTTGTATAGAGTATTGATAGGATGTCATGTTTTCCATATTGCATGTTTTCTGCTATCCTTCAGGCATTCCTGCACCCTTTGTGCCTTCTTTGGCTAAGGAGAGGCTATAGCCTTAAAATTGTACAGTAATATTCATTTCTATTAGTATTGAATAGTCAATATACTAGTGTGTGTTTCTATACCTACGTCTTCCTTGGGTAAGGAAAGACAGTGCCTTCAATTGATTCAACAACAACCTTTTCTATTAGACAGACAGGAGGTAATGTCTTTTATACTGTCATTGCTCAATTGCATTTTCACTTGTTTTCATGTGGAACGCCACACGTGTTTGTACTCAAAGTTTTTTCTTCCTTATCTCCCTCCCTATCCACTTGTTGCCAGGACATCCATTCTCAGGCTTGGGAACATATGTTTTTTTTTTCAGACTCCGAGGAGAGTGTAGGGTGCCAGGTAAATTTAGTTATGCTGGGTAGTAGATACCCTGGCGGATTTGTAGTGTTTTAGAGATTAAATGGCTAATTCCAGGTATGTGGTTTCTCCCTTCTGTCAGTAGGTGGTGCTGTTGCCTCTGACATTAGAGTGATGAGCTGCAGTATATTGAAGTTATGTTACTTTCTCAGCCAATGAGCTCGGTACTGTTGCATGCTGGGAAAGTTATTTAACTGGAAGAAGTCAGGTGATCTGGGTTAGTCCTACCTGCCCAGACCTCATGGGTGGAGGTGTGTGAAACAGCTCCTGGCTGATAGGCCTGAAGCCTGAGGCCTATCCAGGAGGCTGCCGGTTGCTAGGCTTGTCTGAGGCCTATCCGGGTGTTCAAAGTTTGCTGATGGAAACCTGCCAAAGATCCGGAAGGGATTCTGAGAGGGATGAAGTTTGGATGAAGCACCAGAGGGGACTCTTCATGAGCAGGAGGCTATGAAGTGGCTGGGAGGACTTCAAGAGAGAACTCATCTAAGTCAATCCATGTGTCTTAAGCTGTGTTGAGAATTTAGTTACTAGAGGAAACAGTCTGTCCTACAAGTACAGATGTGCTGGTTCAGCTTAAAGGCTCTTTTTCTCTGTACTGCTGTCTTCCTCACCTGACCTATTTTTGTCTAAGGAATCTGCCTGCCTAGTGACTGTTACTAAGGGTGTCCTTTGCCCTGTCACCTTCTCTCCCCTATTTCTCCTGTTGAGAAATAAACTTCCTTTTGTTTAAAGCATAAAAGTGACTGACGCTCAGCTTCTTTTCTCATTGCTCTCACTCACCATGCCCAACACCCTAAACCCTGAGGATTGTGTAACCGTCCCCACCTCTGTAAGTCACCATCAGACTTCCGGAGAATCGGGGCAGGCGCTACACATACACTGAGTGGGCTCATCAAATGACCCAAGCAGCAGAGTTGGTTGACTGGGTGCCAAGCAGTTACCATGGCAGATGCTCTCCAGCTAATTCTCCAGGAACAATTTTACGATCATGCCCCACCTGCAATTAGAGACTGGGTACTGGACCAGCGGCTGCTCACATTGGATAAAGCCACCACCCTAGTCGACCAATAAATCAGAATAGGACTACTGCAGGGATAGTGTCGATTAAGCTTGCCGACCAGCTAGGGCCGACACAGAGAGAACAGGCTAGACAGGTCCTTAGTCAGAGAATGGAAATGTTCTCCACAGTCCCTGGGTACATGGCAGTGCACCGAGTGGAGACCCCGGGACAACTGCCACTAAGACAGGCGGCTCACCAGGTACTTGACACAGTGAAAGAGGAGATACATAGGGAGATTAAGGAGATGCTTGAGTTGGGAGTTGTTGAGCCATCCAGCAGCCCCCGGTGGTCCTTGTACCAAAGCAGGATGACATGACCCACTTCTGTGCTGACTAAATGACTGTACCACCACTGATGTTTACCTTATGCCCTGGGTGGATGATCTCTTAGATCGCATTGCCTGCGGAAAATTCCTGACAACCCTCAGCCTATGCAAAGGGTACTGGCAAATTTCTCTGGATGCGGAATCTATTCTGAAGTCAGCATTCATCTCCCCATTCGGCCCATGCCAGTCTAATGTAATGCCATCTGGGATGAAGAATGCTCTGGCGATTTTCCAGAGGATGGTATATTGACTACTCGATGGCCTCCAGGACTATGCCTGTGCATATCTGGACGACATCACAATCTACAGTGATTCCTAGGAGGACCATCTGGTTCACCTGGGTGTCGTGTTAGACTGTATCAGAGCTGCAGGACTTACCCTAAGACCCCTTTCACACCAAGGCGTTTTTCAGACGTTTTACCGCCTGAGAAAAACTCCCCCCATCCACCCCAGTGTGTAAAGCTGTGTGCTTTTTTTTTCAGAAAAGTCGGCCAAGTGTAAAAGCAGTAGAGCAAGTAGTGGGGCGCAAATCAAGTAGACATGGATGGAAAACATATGCAGTCAAATTTCAAAGGAACATATATATCAATATTATTACCAGCAAGAATGGGGGGAAGGAAGGAAGGAACAGCAATGAAGAGATTCTGAACCAGATGAAGGAGAAGGGTCGATGGACTGAAGATAGGATCGAAGCAGGACCATGCACTGAGGCAGCCTGTAAATACGTGGACCCGGATCCCGTGGTCCACCGATACTGCAACATATAAACAACGAGAGGCGCCTCTGAGTGCAGCAAGCAAGTACTGTTTTATTACAAAAGGGTATAAAAACACTCACATAGGTGGCACAATAAAAGCATAAACCGACTGATCACTAGGGAGGGAGATCGCCGACACTCTCAGTCTTAGATGTATCCAGCTGTCAGACCGTGTAAAAGGAGTGTATATAAGCAACTCTCTCATTTATATATATATATATATATACACACACACACACACACACACACTCCTTACTGATTTACATCAGCGGAATACATGCAGGAAGTGTAATGCGCCTGTAACCAGGAAGTGATGTGTGCGCATGGGCATGAAGCAAGGCCGCCATCAGGGGGGTACAGGCAGTACTGTTGTAAGGGGCCCCAGTGTCTCAAGGGCCCTTACAACAAAGACTTTAGCAGTCTTTGACGTTGGAGTCTATGGAAGGGGGACATCTGGTTTAGGGACACTGTTCTCCCAAACCATAGCCAATAAAAATACCAAACTTCTGTCACATAGAGAGCGCCCTCTGGGAAACAACTGGGCCTAGTCATTGACCGGCAATTGTCAGGTGAACTTCGGACTTAACATTGGAGTCTATGGGGGGGCACCCAGTTTGGGGACACCGTTCTCCTGAACCATAGGCAATAAAAATACCAAGCTTGGGTCACATGGAGAGGGCCCCCTGGACCACAACTGGTCCAAGTTTGGGACCTCTAGCACCTATGGTTCGGCCCGAAGTCTTATTGCAAGCATTGGGTGAGGCTGTGCTGCCTGTTCACTGTTTTTTTTAATCCCTTGGATCCCACACTAGCATGCATTGCACACTTTACTTGAATGAGTCATGCTTGGCAGGCTACACCCGAGACGTGTGACAGGGTGTATAATTCCTACTGGGGCTGCGACATGTGTACACCCCTGGCCAGTGGGCTGATGTGATGGAATGGCCCAGTGGGAAGGCCCTGGGGAATGTTGGTGGTCAGAAGGGGGGGCAGGTCTAAAGCTGTTTAAGAGGCCCCAAAATTTCTGATGGCTGCCCTGGCAGGAAGTGAATGTGTGGTGATCCCACATGAACAAATAAATTAACTCCATCCCCACCAAATATAGCTACCGCATCCTCCCCCACACCATGTAAGCACAAGTATATTTCCTACACTTACCCATCAAATGAGTAGCACCTCTTTGCTGAAATGGAACCTCGCTATAGCCACCTATATAGAGATCCTGACCAGCAAAGGCACTTCCGGGTGAACACAATGACATTCCCGGGACAGAGGACAAAGCCAAACTTGCTTGCAAATCTTTGATCGCAATCACAATTTTTTTTTTTTTTAGTAATAGGCAGGTGAATGACAAAGACAAAGGCTCAGTTTGAGATGTACAACACTGCCTATCCACCAGCTAAATTCATTATGAGTGCCGGTTCATGCTTGTGCAATGCAGGAATCCTGCAAATCCACTGCAGGTTCCAGCATTGCATTTCACACTGCCATGTGTGACCTGCTGGGAGCGTCAATACATTGTTAATGACACCCCCATTTCAGCTCACATATCACAGTGCAAACTAACAGTTCAGACATTAATCGGATCACATGGGCGTGAACACCCATGCAATCCAATTCTGGTGTGGACCAAAAAAAAAAAAAGGGTCCTGTGCAAGTTTGGTCCAAATGCAATGCAAATTCAGCCATACTATCTCTATGGCTGAAATCGCATTGCATGGACAGCGCATGTGACTTGTACTGCAGTGTGAATCAGACGCAATCTTGCGCAATGCAGCAGTGTGAACCGGCACTTACCTGCAATTCTCCAGACCTGTTAAAAGAAAAGACTCCACTTAAACAACCTTTATCATTTACTTGCAGGTGTGCTGAAGAGATTAGGTTTTTTTTAATCCACGATTACACCTTCTCATAATTTGTCATTAGCAAGCCAGTTCACTTCCCCAAACCCAGCTCCCCCCAAAACAAATTAAAAAAAAAAAAAAATAGCTTGAGAATTTACATTTATTTGAACAGCAGCAACACAATTATGTACATTCATTTAGTGGCATTAGTATATTAGGTGGTACATTTAGACAAACATTTAGCAACTGGGATCTAATGGCCCTGCTCATAGGAGCTTACAGTCTAAAATGTTTCCAAGCCTTAGGCCTCATACACACGGGCGTTTTTTGACGCCGGCGTCTACTGACGTTTTTTTCTGCTCCCCATGTTAGTCAATGGCCACATAAAAAACGTTGGCGTTTTTGAGCTGTAGATGGCGTCGGCGTATCAGAGAACCCACGACCAGCGCGTTCCTTGGCTGCATCGACGTCAAAAAGCGCCGCAAAACGCCATGAGACGCCAACAGACGCCAACAAACGCCACCTAATATTGTACCGGCGTTTTCTGGCGTTTTTTGACGCCGACGTTTTTAGGTTGAAAAATAGCAGAGGAATGATTTTTCTTTAAAAACCGTCTATTGACGCCGACGCTCACTAGCGCTCAAAAACGCCAATGCATAACGCCGAAAAACGTTGACTTTTTTTCCTTGACGTCGGGCCCGACGTTTTGTTTATTATTTTATATACGCCCGTGTGTATGAGGACTTATAGTGGACATAGCTTTAATTTCACAGTGTATAGCAGGCTACACATTTCATAGTACAACTACTCTCAACAGACACCAACCACCAACAAATGTTTAGCTGCAAGATTATACAAAATTACAAAAAAACAGTCAGTCATTCTTAAAAAAAAAATACAAAATATTAAAAAGATGCATATTCCAAACATTAACACCCATTACCCCACATTCCACACACATACATTGGTGACGGTTCTGCTGGAAGATGCATTTCTGTGTACATGATTAAGCAAGGAGATCAAAGAGTAGAAGGTCAGCAGATGCTCCCAAACCATGAATGCATGGTCAGACAGCACCAATATACAACAATGACAGCAAAGCCACACTTTTGATGGACAAAATGCACAAGAATTTCAACTAACAGCCCAAGTGGGGCATTTGTCATTATGCACAATATCAGCCCTATTCCCCCAAAAACCACAGCAAATAACACAGCCTCTTCGCAGGGCAAACCAACCCCTCTACTGCAGCCATTTATATAACATTGGTTGTATTGTTAGCTCACCGACATGCCCAATGGAAGTACATGCCCACCAGTGTCATTCAATCTGTCTCTTCATCTCTGCCTAACTCTATAGTGATTGCACCTGATAAATAAGAACACTTACAATTTGCAAATTTGTCAAAAAGCCTGCCTTTACACACACACATGAACTTTAATGACATCCCATCCGTAGGGTTCAATATTGAGTTGGCCCACCCTTTGCAGCTATAACAGCTTCAACTCTTCTGGGAAGGCTGTCCATAAGGTTTAGGAGTGTGTCTATGGGAATGTTTGACCATTCTTCCCAAAGCACTTTTGTGAGGTCAGGCATTTATGTTGGACAATAAGGTCTGGCTTGCAGTCTCCGCTCTAATTCATCCCAAAGGTGTTCTATCGGGTTGAGGTCAGGACTCTGTACAGGCCAGTCAAGTTCCTCCACCCCAAACTCACTCATCCATGTCTTTATGGACCTTGCTTTGTCACTGGCCAAAATCAGGAGGGGGGATTATGGTGTGTGGTTGTTTTTCAGGGGTTGTTCTTTCATACTTGTGCGACTTGAAATTTGTGCGATTTTACCATTTTTTTGCTGCAATGTTTTGCAGTGATTTTGATGTGGCTTGAAGCAATAGCTGTGTAATCCTGAGGTCTATGGACCTCAAGTCGCATCAAAGTCGGACCAAAGTAGTGCAGGGACTACTTTGAAGTCACTGCGAGTTGAAGTAACACAGATATGAATGGTACTCATTGAAAATCATGAAGAACAACTTGTCATGTGACTTTGCAGTCCCAAGTGAAAGGAAAAGTCGCACAAGTGTGAAAGGGGCCTAAAGATGATTTACAATGAGCATCATTCATATCTGTGCGACTTCAAAGTAGTCCCTGAACTACTTTGGTCCGACTTTGAAGCAACTTGAGGTCGATAGACCTCAGAATTACACAGCTATTGCTTCAAGTCACATCAAAATCATGGGAAAAAAATGCAGCAAAGAATTGCGGCAAATCGAAGTAAATCGAGGTAAAGTAATGCGACTTTTAGGTCGCACAAGTGTGAAAGCGGCCTTAACCCAGGTTCACATAGGTGCGATGCAGGAACCAGCACGATTTCAGCACCTGCATCGCACCTCTTCCACAGGTAGTTCACGCTGCCTCCTGTGAACCGCTGCGGGTGTCAGTACAATATTAATGACACCCCCAAATTGGTTCATAGATCGCAGTGCTAACTGTGGATTCCGATAGGAATCGGATAGCATGAGTGAGAACACCCATGCGATCCGATTCTGGTGCGGAAAAAAAAAGGTCCCTGCACTGCTATAGCTGCAAAGTGTTGGCTAAATCAAATTTGAACCATACAGACTAAGACTGGGATGCTATTAAAGTTCATGTGTGTATAAAGGCAGGCGTCCCAATACTTTTGGCAAGATCGCAGATTGTGCATGATTTGCAATGGTGGTGGAACCCTCGTCCACATAAATGCTACATTTATATAAAACTTGGGGAAGGACATGAGTTATGTTAAACAACACAGGAAGAGCTGACAGCCTTTCTACAGGATGTGGCATCTTTGGGATTTGAACCTATGAACTCCAGGTTTGCTCAGCAGAAGTGCTAAGCCCTTAGCCACATTAATGGAGCATCCATTGCTGTGATGTCAAACAGTCCTAAGTCTCAGGGGTGCAATAAATGAACCAATGCAGATGTACTGCTGAAGGCTGGATAACCATTGAACAACCTGTTTCTGACATATACCATCTGTCTTGAAGGTTGGTTATGGCTCAGTACTGTGAGCATTCTGCTATAGAACATCTCTCATTTTGGGGCATTTGCCTTAGTAAGAAGCTGCAATTATTTCTGGATGGGGAATGTTAAGGCTGATTATAGGCCTTGCCTATAGAAAACATGTGACACAATTTGCAATAGTGGTGGAAACCTCCTACACATACTACAAATACTACATTTTGGTAAGGACATGAGTTATGAGAATAGAAAACCTCTCTACATGAAGTCATATGCTCAGGATGCAAATCCAGAACCTCTATGGTCCTAGGTAGAAGCGTTAAGCTGTTAGCCACCAGTCTACCGAGTGTGCAACCCTCCTACACATAAATACACATAGACTGCATTTCTTTGCACATATAGGTGGTGGAATTACATTAGTCTGGAGTTTATTCTGTGCTATTTGGTGGTGCTTGGAGTGTAGAACAGTGATGTTATTGCAACAGCAATGGTATTGTTTGTGACTTGTGAAGATACCTGTGTGAGTTTGGGAAAAGATTTTAATGAGATGAACAGCAACATGCGAGAGACAGAGAAAAAATATTCAGCTTGAAGTCTTTTGTGGTATTTGTGGATGAGGCTCTTTATCTTCTCAGATGCTAAAGCTGCCCATTTCTCCTGGCAAAAAAAGGCTCCAGTTCCTGGAAATTCTTGGGCTGTCTTGCATGAACTGCACGTTTGAGATCTCCCCAGAGTGACTTAATGATATTGAGGTCAGGAGACTGAGATGGCCACTCCAGAACCTTCATTTTATTCTGCTGTAGCCAATAACAGGTCGACTTGGTTTTGTATTTTGGATCAATGTCATGTTGGAATGTCCAAGTATGTCCCATGCACAGCTTCCTGGCTGATGAATGCAAATGTCCCTCCAGTATTTTTGATAACATACTGCATTCATCTTGCCATCAATTTTGACCAAATTTCCTGTGCCTTTGTAACTCACGCATCCCCAAGATTACTCCACCGTTAGGAAGCTTTGGGCTCAGTTCCAGTTTGCTAAACAGAAGTTGCGTCATTATGCCTTGTCATTGTCATATGCCATGCTACTCCCTGTAAGATTGCGGGTCACACACTTCTTTACTACACCGAGAGTGTCGTTACCTGGCTAGATTCCATCCATTGTACCCTGAGATCCTCCACTACCCTTCCACAAACCTGATTTTTCTTAAACTTTTTCTTTGCTTCAAGTGGATGTGCGGCGTGCTGATAGCATCAAAATTAAAGTCATTACCGCCTGCATATTGGGCGCCTTGAAACCAATTTAGTAGTCACCTACCTGTTGGGAGGTATCCCCTACTTATGTTGACTATTTTTGTTACCTTTTTCCAACCTGAGTTCATCGTATGCCTATGGTCACAGTTTCCGCCATAGCAGTTTGCTTTGGGATGAAGCCCGCTTGGTGTTCTTTGAGTAGGGCATTTCCCTTATGTATATACTGGGAATTTTTCTATTTCTGTTTTTTTACTTTTTGCTGGGTGAATCTGTGTTTGACTGTTTGTTGTGTGTGAATGTTGTGTTTGATTTTATGCTCTGTCTACTGTTCTTAGAAAATGGGAAGACGTTCATTGGAACGAAACCGGTCAGGCGAGGATACATTCGATCACCACCTTACGCTGTTTATCTAATATTGTCTGCTGAAGTGTTGTTAGACCATTTGTCTCGCGGTGATCGAATGTATGCTCCCCTACCGGTTTCAGACACTTCTTTGGGACCAGTGACATTTATACAGGGATCAATGCTATAAAAATGCACTGATTACTGTATAAATGACACTGGCTGGCATGGAAGGGGTTAACACTAGGGGTGATCAAAGGTTAAGTGTTCCCTAAGGAGGTGCTTTCTATCTGTGGGGAGGAGTGGACTGACTGGGAGTAGAGAGAGATCGCTGTTCCTGATCACTAGGAACAAACAATCTCTCTCTACTCCCCTGTCAGAATGGGGATCCGCCTTGTTTTTATAGGCAGATTCCTGTTCTGCCTCTCTGTAAAGCGATCATGGGTGGTTGGCAGACATTGCGGCCGCCGGCCACACGCAGCGGCTCCGGGGCTGCTCCGAGGGTGTGCGCCTGCTGTATCTATTACCCGAAGTGCCATACCGGTACGGCGATTCGTGCAATAGAGCCACCTTGCCGCAGTAGATCTGAGGCGGGCAGTCAGGAAGTGGTTAACAATGAATGTACTATCCTACGATTACTGCTTCAGTTTTCCCCATGGCTGTCATATTTCTTTCATATAATGTATGTGGTCTGAATTCTAAATCCAAGCGTGCAAATCGCTTTATCTTAAAGCACATCAGCCACATGTTATATGTCTTCAGGAGACGCATCTGGTGGCTCTAAAATAATGGCCCTTAAGAAATATTGGGTGGCATTGGTAGTACATTGTGCATATTCTAATTTTGGCCGTGGAGTGTCAGTATTGATCTGCAAGGGTCTTCCATTTGTTTGTCTTCAAATAATTTCTGACCCACAGGGCAAATATGTGATTCCTCATGCAACTGCACATGCCACTCCGATTATTCTGGTTGGGATATATGCCCCACCTGTGCTGGTAGCCACAGCCCTTACAGAAGTCTCTGTACACCTAGCCACTTTCCCTCACTGTCCCACATTCCTGTTGGGGGACTTCAACGCAGTAATGGACCCTAAACTGGACAGGTTGAAACCCATGTCAAATGACAGTAAACTGTTAGCTAACTGGTGTGCGACCTATGATTATGTGGATATTTAGTGCTGGAAATTTCCTTATCTTAAGGAATATTCTTGTCAATCCATGACATATTAAGCCATGTCCCGAATTGACTATGCTTTAGCCTCTTCTGATATATTATCTTGGGTACGGACTGTCTCCTATTTCTCTCAGACTTTATCAGTCCCCTCTCCCATGAAACTAGAATTGGCACTGAGACATAGACCTGCCTTTAGGGTTTGGAGGTTGAGCCCTTTATGGGTATCCACGGAGGAGATTATTGAAAGAGTGAGACATGACCTGGTGGATTATTGAATGCACAGCGTAGATTCAACCTCAGTGACTAACACGTGGGATGCCTTTAAGGCGGTCACTTGTGGCTCCTATATTAGTCATATTGCCTCTCGTCGCGTATCCACTTGAGCTCATTTATGCTCGTTGGGAGGTGGACCTAGATTTTGCCCGCTCCAATTATACTAAATGTCCACCCCCTTTCACCCACAGTGCTCTGGTAGCAGCTCACAGGGTCCTTCAATTAAATACGGTGGAAATGACTCATAAACAACAACTACAGTGCCTTGAAAAAGTATTCATACCCCTAGACATTTTCCACATTTTGTCATGTTACACCCAAAAACAAAAATGTATTTTAATGGGATTTTATGTGCTAGGACAACACACAGTGGTACATGGTTTTGGACATTTTTTACAAATAAATATGTGAAAAGTGTGGTGTGCATTTGTATTCGGCCCCCCCCGAGTCAATACTTTGTAGAATCACCTTTCACTGCAATTACAGCTGCAAGTCGTTTTGGGTATGTCTCTACCAGCTTTGCACATCTAGAGAGTGACATTTTTGCCCATTCTTCTTCGCAAAATAGCTCAAGCTGTGAACAGAAATTTTATAAGTCTTGCCACAGACTCTTAATTGGATTTAGGTCTGGACTTTGACTGGGCCATTCTAACACATGAATATGCTTTGATCTAAACCATTGTATTGTAGCTCTGGCTGTATGTTCAGGGTTGTTGTCCTGCTAGAAGGTGAACCTCCGCCCCAGTCTCAAGTCCTTTGCAGACTCCAACAGGTATTCTTCTAAGATTGCCCTGTATTTGGCTCCATCCATCTTCCCATCAACTCTGGCCAGCTTCCCTGTTTCTGCTAAAGAAAGGCATTCCCACAACATGATGGTGCCACCACCATGTGTCCCGGTGGGGGTGGTGTGTTCAGGGTGATGTGCAGTGTTATTTTTCCACCACACATAGCATTTTGCTTTTAGGCCAAAAAGTTCAATTATGGTCTCGTCTGACCAGAGCAACTTCTACATGTTTGCTGTGCCCACCACATGGCTTCTTGCAAACTGCAAACAGGACTTATGGCTTTCTTTCAACAATGACTTTATTCTTGCCACTCTTCCATAAAGGCCAGATTTGTGGAGTGCACGACTAATAGTTATCCTGTGGACATATTCTATTACCTGAGCTGTTGTATTTCTGCAGCTCCTCCAGAGTTACCATGGGCCTCTTAGGCTGCTTCTCTGATTTTTGCTCTCCTTGCCCGGACTGTCAGTTTAGGTAGATGGCCATGTCTTGGTGGGTTTGCAGTTGTGCCATACTCTTTCCATTTTCAGATGATGGATTGAACGGAGCACTGTTGAGATGTTCAAAGCCTGGGATATTTTTTTATAACCTAATCCTGCTTTAAACTTCTCCACAACTTTATCCCTGATTTGTCTGGTGTGTTCCTTGGCCTTCATGATGTTGTTTGTTCACTATGGTTCTCTAACAAACCTCCGAGGGCTTCACAGGACAGCCATGTTTATACTGAGATTTTATTACACACAGATGGATTTTAGTAATGGGGGCTGAATACAAATGCACGCCGCACTTTTCAGATATTTGTAAAAAAAATTGGAAAACCATTTATCATTTTCCTTCCACTTCACAACTATGTGTCACTTTGTGTTGGTCTATCACATAAAATCCCAATAAAATACATTTACATTTTTGATTACAACATGACAAAATGTGGAAAATTTCAAGGGGTATGAATACTTTATCTAGGCACTGTATATTTAGCTGATCGACTTCATGAGCATGGTGGCAAGAACGGGAAAATGTTGGCCTGCCTATCTCGACTGGCTCTCCGGATACTACTATATCTAGCCCTTGATAAAGTCACATGATCAGTGACGCAATGCGTCGGGAGGAGGCCGGTGACGCCACTTCCGATTGCGGCTGAGACCAAAAGTCCCCGAATTATCGATGCTGAATGTTGCTATTTTAAATGTAAGTTTGCTGCTTTGATTAAATTATTTTATATTGAATTACTGCACTATGGAGATCTCCTTTATCTCGTATGAGTCTTGAATGGAGGAGACTAAGGAGGACGTATTCTGCACAGCGGGAGAACACTATCTTTATCTCCAACCACTGCTTATACCTTTGCCTGGTTTGGTGCTCTAAGGAGAAGAGTGGAGCGGAAATTGCCATTAAGGATAACAGTTACCAGAATCGCTACTAGACCCGTTGGGGCCTTTATTTGAGGTGAGAGGCTGGGGCACACTACTGGTGGACTGTGGATAGTGAAAGTAATTGTGACTACTTACACATCTACCATCAATACTTTTATCTTCTGAATGCACAAGCACTTTTTTTGACATTTTTTTAGGATCTTAGAACTAATGAATTCACTTGTTTTTGCACATGCACCCTTTTGCACATATGTTAGCTATGGACTTGATTGATTTATTGATTATTTGAATATTGATTTTGTTATTATAGCACTGTTGTCTCTCATGGCGCCAGCACCGCAACAACAAACAGCGGAGCACAGCAGTCAGTGTTGCGGGTGAAGTGGATGCAGCAGGTCGGGTGTAAGGCACACTGTCACAGGCACTTACATCACGCTGTTACGACCAGGCTGTGCTGCGTTCCCGGCAGACAGATCATAGACACGGTGGGAGCGAGCGGCGTCTGTAGTCCTGCCCACCGTGCCCGACTGTCTCTATACTCTATACTTCTCACTTTGGACTTCAGAGGAGAATGGAGCAGAGAACGTGCAAGGTAGCAGAGAACATGGTGAGCGTCCCTCTTTCCTTTTTGGCTTGCTTGCATCCTGACAGGCGGTCATCACAGACCACTGCTGTGCTGCCATTGAGGTAAGTGAGTCTGTGGGTTACCATTTTCCACTGCTTGGTTAGTACTGACAGTCCAGCCTGGCTCTGTCAGCTATGTTGTGGTGCTGACTGCAAAGCCAAAGGGCTGAGGGGTTGCCAGGCATAACATTGCTGCCAGAGCCAGGCTGGAATGTTTGCTGCCCTCGGTGCCTTGGCCCTTTTTTAATTGTGTTGAAAAGGCAATAATAAGCCCCGATCCACACTAGGATCTGGTGCAGAAAACCTGCAATGCATCTCCTGCACAAGGCTGTCTTTAACACGGGGCAAAAGGGGCAGCTGTCCTGGGCCCAGCCCCAGTCATTGTTGTGGGGCACAAAGCAGCTGCCCCTTGCACCTGCGCTGCCCGTAAAAAAGATGGCGGCCAAATACTACTGGTGTGGAGTTGGACTACAGCTGTGCGGCTTGGTTCCCTGCTTGGTGCTCCGTCGTCTCTTCAAATTCCCAATCAACCCCTGCCTGACCTGCCGTCACGTGACCTCCACATCCTCCTAACAGCCAATCACTCCACCCCCTAACAACCAGACCTGTGATCAGTGGGAAGGAGAGGTAGGGACGGCTCCTCCCTCCTCAGTACAGTCCATGCTGAAAGTCCTCATTGTCGGTATTACACAGTAAATGACATGGGTGGTGTGTGGGGACACTGACAGCACCTGCTATGGTGATCAGGAAGGACCACTGTGAGTGTTCAGCAGACAATGTACAGATAGGAGATCAGATAGTACATGGATGATCTCTGACCATCTCCTGTAGTACAACTGCAGTCTCTGACAATGTCCTCCAGTATGTCTGCAGTCTCTGACCATCTCCTGTAGTATGTCTGCAGTTCCTGACAATCTCCCATAGTACGCCTGCAGTCTCTGGCCATCTCTTGTAGTACATCAAAAAAAGAGGGGTATAAAAAATTCACCCGTTCAGACCAATTACAATAGGTATCGGAGCGGCTTAATTACAAGCCATATTCCCAACCTATGACTAGACTTCTTTTCATCTCTTGTAGTACGTCTGCAGTCTCTGACCATCTTTTGTAATACGTCTGCAGTCTCTGACCATCTCTTGTAGTACACCTGCAGTCTCTGACCATCTCCTATAGTACGTCTGAAGTCTCTGACCATCTCTTATATGCCTGCAGTCTCTGACCATCTCCTGTAGTACGTATGCAGTCTCTGACCATCTCCTGTAGTACACGTACAGTCTCTGACCCTCTCCTGTACTATGTCTGCAGTCTCTGACCATCATCTGTACTGTGTGCAGTCTCTGACCTTCTCCTGTACTATGTCTGCAGTCTCTGACCATCTCTTGTAGTACGCCTGCAGTCTCTGACCATCTCTTGTAGTACAACTGCAGTCTCTGACCCTCTCCTCCAGTATGTCTGCAGCCTCTGACCATCTCCTGTAGCACGTCTGCAGTTTCTGACCATCTCCCGTAGTACGCCTGCAGTCTCTGACCATCTCTTGTATTATGTCTGAAGTCTCTGACCATCTTTTGTAATACGTCTGCAGTCTCTGACCATCTCTTGTAGTATGCCTGCAGTCTCTGACCATCTCTTATACGCCTGCAGTCTCTGACCATCTCCTGTAGTATGTCTGCAGTCTTTGACCATCTCCTGTAGTACACCTACAGTCTCTGACCCTCTCCTGTACTATGTCTGCAGTCTCTGACCACCTCCTGTACTATGTCTGCAGTCTCTGACCATCTCCTGTACTATGTCTGCAGTCTCTGACCATCTCCTGTACTATGTCTGCAGTCTCTGACCATCTCTTGTAGTACGTCTGTAGTTTCTGACCATCTCCTGTAGTACGCCTGCAGTCTCAGACCATCTCTTGTAGTACATCTGCAGTCTCTGACCATCTCTTGTAGTACACCTACAGTCTCTGACCATCTCCTGTACTATGTCTGCAGTCTCTGACCATCTCCTGTACTATGTCTGCAATCACTGACCATCTCCTGTAGTACGTCTGCAGTCTCTGACCATCTCTTGTACACCTGCAGTCTCTGACCATCTCCTGTAGTACGTCTGCAGTCTCAGACCATCACTTGTAGTACATCTGCAGTCTCTGACCATCTCTTGTAGTACACCTACAGTCCCTGACCATCTCCTGTACTATGTCTGCAGTCTCTGACCATCTCCTGTACTATGTCTGCAATCTCTGACCATCTCCTGTAGTACGCCTGCAGTCTCTGACCATCTCTTGTACACCTGCAGTCTCTGACCATCTCCTGTAGTACGTCTGCAGTCTCTGACTATCTCAAGTAGTATGGCAGTAAATGATATGCACAACCGTTTGGTATCAGGGGCTGCAGTTGAGGCCCTGAAAACCTCATTGGTTGACCATCACTGGGATGCAGTCTCAAACCAAGAAATACATCCACACAATTAATGGAGTGTATGAGAGGCAGAAAAACACACTGCAGTCCCTACTTTCATAGCTGTGTGTGCTCTGCTCATTTCTAATCAGAGGCGGCTCTAGGCTTTGTGAGGCCTTAGGCAAAACTTAGATATCAGGCCCCACTCACGCCCATAATGGGAAAAATAATTAAAGTGATAAAAATTAACTGTATTAGGAGGGTACAGTATAGGGGCAGGGTAAGTGGACAGTACGGGGGCAGGAGGGTACAGTGCAGGGGGAGGGTAAGTGGACAGAGTACAGGGGGCAGGAAGGTATGGGGGGGGCAGAAGAGCACAGCATGTGGGCAGGTAAGTGGGCACAGTAAAGGAGGCAGGAGGATACAGTACAGGGGGGAGCAAAAGGGCACAATACAGGGGGTAGGTAAGTGGACATCGTACAGGGAGTAGGAGGGCACAGTAAAGTGGCAGTATTGAATAATATAGATATGGTTTCCTCAAACAGAGCTGTGCAGGGAAGCTGCCCTCACAGATCCCACCTATTCTGGCAGGCTGTCACTGGGATAAATCTATACTGAAATGACAACCCCCCTTCTACCTTCCCCTCCAGAGTTTTTTTGCTCCCTTCCGGAACTTTGCAGGGGTTAAGGAAGGACCCTGGAGCATCTAATTACTGCTGCTGAACTGGAGTGGAAAAGAAAGAAGAGAGAGAGAGAGACAGGAGAGAGAGATAAAGAGAGATAGAAGGAGAGAGAGAGAGAGAGAGAAGGGGGAAAGAAAGAGAGAGAAGGGAGAGAGAGAGAGAGAGAGAAGGGGAGAGAGCGAGAGAAAGAGAAAGAGAGAGAGAGAAAGAGGAGAGAGAGAGAGAGAGAAAGGAGAGAGAAAAAAGAGAGAAAGAGATAAAGATAGAGAGAGGAGAGAGAAAAAAGGGGAGAGAGAGAGGGAGGAGAGAGAGAAAGAAAGAGGGGAGA
>BLSH010184127.1:1506909-1537204 GCA_018402905.1 Glandirana rugosa
GAGAGAGTGACGAAGGGAGAGTGACGGAGAGAGAGTGACGAAGAGAGAGTGACGGAGAGAGAGTGACGAAGAGAGAGTGACGGAGAGAGAGAGTGACGGAGAGAAGAGAGGCAGTGAGAGAGAGAGGCAGTGAGAGAGAAGCAGTGAGAGAGAGGCAGTGAGAGAGAAGCAGTGAGAGAGAGGCAGTGAGAGGGAAGCAGTGAGAGAGAGGCAGTGAGAGAGAAGCAGTGAGAGAGAGGCAGTGAGAGGGAAGCAGTGAGAGAGAGGCAGTGAGAGGGAAGCAGTGAGAGAGAGGCAGTGAGAGAGAAGAAGTGAGAGATAGAGGCAGTGAGAGAGGGGGGGTAGAGGCAGTGAGAGAGACAGTGAGAGAGAGAGAGATGGATGGAGGAAGGAGGGAAGGAAGGGCACCCCCCTACATCAGTACTCACTCGGAGGCAGGAGGGTCTGGATGGATGGGTGGATCAGACTCCATCTTTCCTTTACATTTGCTGGACTTGAAGCCCACATCCCCTTCTCTTAGGCAGAACACTGTCTGTCGGGGAGTGTGGGCAGAGCAAACACAGGAGGAGAGGACAGGGAGGAGAATTAGAAACAGCTTTCTCCTGTCTGGCTTTGCGGGCAGGAGGGGGAGGGGGGAAGTGTCAGCAGTGGCTCGGATGAGCTGAGCGTCTCTCTGGCTGTGATCCGGAGCTCTCAGTGAGTTCCGATCAACAGATAAACTGTTCCCACTCGCAGCCTGTTTTCCTCTCCCTGTAGCAATGAATGGACTCGGCGTTAAGCTGATGGCAGGGAATCTGTGCTGCTAGCAGAGGCGGATCTTTAATAAGGTAAACTAGGCGGCCGGGAGACCCCTATCAGTGCGAGGCCTTAGACGACCGCCTAATTTGCTTAATTAAAGGGCCGCCTCTGTTTCTAATAACACGTTCTAGGAATTTTCTCTCTATTAATGAGTCCCCCACCTCCCCAGTCCATGGTGTGCAGGCAGTGAGATTATGTGCTGTAACCTCCAGCAGCCAATCAGTGAGCGGTAATGATGTGCTGTAAAATCCAGCAACCAATCAGTGAGCAGTCATGATGTGAATGGGGGGGGGGCGAAGAAAATGTTTGCCCAGGGTCCAATCAATATTAAAGGTGGCCCTGGTCCTGCACCACATTCAAATTGCACTGCCCTTGCAATCTACAGCGGGTGTCAGTAAAATCTTAACAACCCAAATGTAATGTGATTGCCAGCCCCAGATCTGATGATACAAAATGACCATGTGATCCGGTTTCAATGCGCTCCTAAAATTGGTGCATGCACGACTTTGGTGTAATGCAGTGCAATCTAAGTCCATTCAAAATGAATGGGCTCAAATCGCACTGAACTGAATCACGTGAATTGCACAGAAATGTGATGCAGTTCCTGCATCTACACTAATCCATGTGTAAGGGTTCGTACAAACCGAAATATATCACCCCTTGTTTACCTCCAGCATGGTACCCAGCAGGGTTGCCCCCTTTCACCTCCTTTGTTTGCCTTGGTTATAGAAATGTTGGTTATCTCCGTCTGATATAGGGGAATCTGCTGGGGCCCGCTGGAGGAGAAAATATGCGGACGATGCTTTGGTGTTGCTTGATCGCACTGAGGCTTCGTTCCGAGGGCTCATGCAGGTGGTGGAGGGTTTTGGAGAGGTCTCGGGTCTTAAATTTGGCTGGAACAAATCTGTTGCATTTCCTATAGGCCCCCCTCTACTATATGAATATTTACAATCATCTGAGTTACAGATCTCCCCTACGTTCAAATATTTGGGAATTATTAGTAATGCTAATTTTATGGAATACGAATCCCTTCATATTTCCCCAGTGATGGCTAATATGGAAACGAGATTTCATGTGAGGGCATCTTTGCCCCTCAACCTCATTGGACGTATAAATATAGTGAAAATTATTTTTCTCCCTAAGCTTCTGTATCTTCTATAAGCCTCCCCGTTTTTTCTCCCAAAGCGATTATTTCAACACATGGATTCTCATATATGTTCGTTTATTTGAAGCAAATTACATCCATGGATTGCTAGGGCCTCCCTTCAAGCATTTACTTTGCCGGGAGGCCTAGCTTGCCCTAACTTTTACAATTATTTTCTAGCCTCCCAGCTAATCTATGTGCATAATTGGTTCCACCCGGATGCTTCCGACCCTTCCACTTCTCTGCTGCTAGCTTTCCAGGGTACCTTCAGGGGGCTCAAGGATGAGGTCCACTGTCAGATACCATCGTTGCGTGGGAAATTCTCCCCATGGATGTTTGTTTTTTGATGTGATCCACGGCGGACAAGTTTCTCTCTGGGGTAAGGATCTCCTTGCATCGAATGCACCATGCGTTAATACACATAACGCTAACTTCTAGGAACTTTACAACCACCCGGGTATGTCTTGGTGGATAGCTAAAGGGATTATTTATCTGTCTCAGGTATATGTGGAGGGTACTTGTATCTCCTTTGATGCTCTAAAGCAGGGATAAGCAATTAGCGGACCTCCAGCTGTTGCAAAACTACAAGTCCCATCATGCCTCTGGGTGTCATGCTTGTGGCTGTCAGTCTTGCTATGCCTCATGGGACTTGTAGTGTTGCAACATCTGGCGGCCCGCTAATTGCATATCACTGCTCTAAAGGAACAAGCTGATGTGTCTAATAAATAATTTTTCTTATTATGTCATGCTGTGCAAGCACAATTTGGAGTGCTGGGTGTGGACATCCACATCTCATCTCCTTTAGAGCATCTTATGGCAGACCCTTACACTGACAAATTGGTAACTACATTTCATAATGCCCTATAATCTGCAGGTCCTCATCCCTTCACTTCTTGTGCAAAATGGCAGGCACTCCTTCCTGACCTTGCAGATAAAGGTTGGGAGGAGGTTACTGAAACCTCTATGTAAGATGTTATTAGCACGGTGGATAAACTTGTACATTTTCAATGTATTCACCAACTGCACTACAGTCCTGCTAAACTGAATCATATGGGATTGATGGAGCAAGCTTCCTGCCCTAGGTGTGGGGAAATCTCACCCAGCGCTTTGCACATGTTTTGGTCCTGTACAAGCCTGTCCCAGATTTGGGCTGAATTGTTTGACAGGTTTACAACCCACTTTGATCTACAAGCTCCCAAAACTCCGGAAGTGTGTTTACTTGGGGTTATAGATAATCATGTTCCACTTGTATGTAAGCATATTATGTTTTGTCTGATATTTTTCTATGCAAAAAAGGCTATATTGCTGCATTGGAAGGATCTAGCTCTGTTCTCCCTGCCATGTTTCTGCCCTTTAATAAACCAGGTGCTACCTCTGTACAAGCTTATTTACAAGGGGCTCTAAAAAAATTCACTAAGTATGGCAACCGTGGCTGGACAACATTGCCTCTCAGGTGGCAGATCTGGTCTCCTCTTAAGTGTCTCTTTAAGGGTACTGCTGTACAGAGCACTGTATGTATGGTGTAGTGAGTGGTTGTGTGTGTAGCTGTTTTGTTAACTTAGGGCTCTTTCACACGCACGGATCGTTCGGGTCCGCCTGTCAGTTTTTCAGGCAGACCCGAACGGACGCTCCATTCTCTATGGAGCGACGGATGTCAGCAGTGACATGTCCGCTGATATCTAATCCGCTCCGATCCGCCAAAAACAGACGGCTGGAAACCCTATTTTCAGATGAACACAGACAGATGGTCCGTGTTCATCCAATCCTCCATAGAGGAGAATGGAGCTGTGACAGGTCAGTCTCTGCACGGATTTCATTTTATTGTTTTGTTTTTTTTTCCTGGCTGCTATGGCTGGCCCAGGTGTGTTGTACAAATCACTTGGACTATTTTTATCAATGGACGTGATATTCCCAAAACTGTCTAGTATGTGTTATCCTGATCTGTACCTTTGATGTGCTTGGCGTAGCTAACACTAATACTGCCATTGCCATGTTGGATGGCATTTATTTGTTATGTTTAAAAATGAAAACTATATGCATTTAAAAAACAAAAAACATAGAAGACAATGATAAAGTTATTTTTTTTTTTTTTTAAGAAACATGAAAACCTACTGCCTTTGCTCCCTGTTCTTGCTCAGTATGGATGAGGCGGGTTCTCTCTTTCCTGAAGGTATGCTGATCAGTTATTCTTAGATTTAAAAGAGCATCTCAGACTCGGCCATTCATGTTCCTTTTAGACACAATGCAGCCCCAGCTCAGAAACAATTTTTAAGCAGCGAGATTCCACCAAACAAGTTGAGCTTTGTAAAGTGGTCCACTAGGCCTCAGAACTGATTAAAACGGTTTAGAGCCACTCATTCCCTTGGCACTGATTATAGAATGCAAATGCAAAAATGTTAATAAATTATACAGAGGGCTTATAAGTATGCGAGGATTATTAGCCATTAAGTACAAAAAAATTAACCAATGTCACCGAGGGACCATTTTTCTTCAAATAATTGCATGTTATCTTGAATTGAATGATATAAACGCTCTGTTAATTTGACCATACTCATCCTATTTAGAACCTGTGACCATGGGAGATTGGGAGATAACCAGTTACATGCAATCATCCATTGGACAGAGCTCAGCAATGTGTGAATGAGTCTCAGACAAGATTTGGATACATCCGGAATGGTATGGTAGAGAATACAGATATGTGGAGTGAGGGTGCTTGTTTTTTTTGTGATGCCTTACTGTTACAGTTTCTATAAAGTTTGTCATTTCACCATGATTGTCATAGTGCATAAGAATGTATCTGCTTTTCCATTTTCTATGATGACCTTCCAATAAAAGATTGTAAACAAAAAAAAAAAAGAATGCAAATGCAAGGGTTTCCCTACTCTCCCTAAGAATGTCTAAAACCCCATTAACAACACATTTATCATGAAAAAATCGTGCAAGTTACCGGTATTTCGGTTTTCAAATCCAGCTTTTTTTCATTCATTGATAGGAGTGTAATAAAGTCTCAGGCAGATCTTATTCCCCTCTGCTGTACCCAAAAGTCAAGCCATTCTGAAAGGAAAAAACTTTTGGCATTTTCTGATAGTCTTAAAGCCTCCCTGTCTCCACTTATTCCTACTGGTCATTAAGGCAGCTCTGGCATTTGGGCACAGCAGAGCAATAAGGTATCCATGTGTAGTTTACCTGCCACAGTTGGATTAGGCTTAGAGGTATTCCTGCTTGCACCTATGGTGTGTTCACTGGGAAAAAAACATCAATGTTTCCCTCATTTACAGAACTGATGGAAGATCCCAAAGTAGGGATGCTCTGAATGGCAAAGAGAAGTGGTACTATGATGTTGCACAGCAAGAACCAGCATTGGGTGTTTGAGAACCCTGCCATCCTGAAAAACTGCTCAAGTATACCTGAATTATTACAGGTATACGGTTATCTCTATTGGGCTCGAAAACTGTTCCAAGTTGAGAACTTTGCAGGGTGATCCAAAATGATCCAAACATTGCATTTAGTGTAAAAACAAAAGCTTTCCCATACAGTCATGTTTAATGGGAATTTTTAAAGTACTGTGACTACGTGTAAAGATGGTAAGCCATAGCAAACAATCATATTTCAGTGTACTGCGGTCACTAGAGATTTGTTTTTGGTTAGTGCAGTTCGCTCCAAAATAATTCTGAAGGTCCCATTTGTTCATATTACGAAAGAATTGATGTATTAATTGTGTCTAGATTACATCCTCTGTTCCAAACTTTTGCAGGGTTTTTTTTTTCATCTTCAAATCTTGGGTATGTGTCTGTTAAATGTCTATCTTTACAAAATTACTTTGTAAAAAAAACAGTCAAAATAAATTTATTTTCAGGAGATGTGTTCTGCCTGAATTTTTATTTGTCATTTCATGTATCGTTGAGTTTTTTTGTAAATTTATAACATAAGCTTCAGAGAATGTTTAAATATCTGTAAGTTAAAGGGTCAGCCTACCCAATACTGATTTGGTTTCATCGTGGTTGAATCAGCTACTAGCGTCTCTTGCCTCCAGAGTGACAGTATTGGGGTCTGGGCACCCCCAAAACTGAGTCATAAACAGACTTTTACCCTTACCCTGAAGCATTGTATATACAACCCACATCATGAATTTCATTAAATTTTCTTAGCTGACATCCTACAATCTGCTAGTATCATAAACCCACTAGGACAGGGAGGTAGGGCCTCCCAAGCCCAAGTTCTTCTACCTTAATTGTAGGATTGTGGAATGTAATCACGATGACGTCTTCGTGACGAAACGCGTAAGGCGGAGCCTTGTGAGCGTCGTACGTACTTCCGGTCTTTGCCTCGATGGAACGCAAGGAAGTTCCTGGCACCTATGTCTGACTTCTCATGCCGCACTGTGAGATTATGCTATCTTATAGCCGTTGATTGATTTATACTGCACCTTAAACTGCTGTTTACCCTTTCATGCAATCTATTATCTGCTGCTGGGACCCTGAACGGGGGAGCGGGGGAACCTGCTGACCGGATATCACAGGGACAGCACTGGGACGAATTTATATCCCCAGGATTGAGGTTTATTACAGGAGGACTGTGTGGATTGGTGAGTGGGGTATTTGTTGGAGGGGAGCAAGACTGCATGTTAGTTCTTTGCTCCGTCTCCTCACTCCCCCACACCATACTGTTTGCTGCTAATTTGCTGCTAATTTTATGGACTTTACTGAATGTATTTACACTATTGGGTTCACTAATATTTATATATAATATTTTTTGCACTAGTGCACTAGTTTTATATTTTGGATACACACATATATGCACTGAATGGTTCATTCTTTTTGAATATATATTTTTGAATGTGAGATCTATATGATTTTAATTTAATGTGTATATAGCATCATACCATTTATCACTAATTTATGAATTTTTATCTTATGTGTTTGTGGGAGTGACCTTGCTAGGTCCTCTTTTGGCAGTGCCATACCCACTGTCCCAACCATACACTCACATTTAGGGTTTGTCACTAGTTTTTTGTGGGGGCAGCAGCCATATTTTCTTTTTGCCTTTCAGCAGCGCCACACCACACACTTTTCTCACATTTCTTAATCAAAAAATATATCCATATGTGTAATTTTGCAATACATGCCTGTGTAATCTGGATTTTATTATCAGACACCAGTTGTTTGTAGTAGAGGTTATTTACCCCCCCCCCCCCATTTTTTCTATGTTTATCAATAAACTTATATTTTTTATAGAGATATTGTTTTGTGTCACTACCTTAAAAGTCCCACAACCAGGGGTTTCTCTTATTGTATTTGAATCGGGATTGGTAGTGGTTACAGAATGCATTGCCCCTCCAGAGATCTAGAACACGGCCTGTCAGTTTAGGTCTTGCATTTGTGCCATACTCTTTCCATTTTCAGATGATGGATTGAACGGTGCTCCGTGAGATGTTCAAAGCCTGGGATAATTTTTTATAACCTAATCCTGCTTAAGACCCCTTTCACACTGAGGTGCTTTACAGGTGCTATTTAGCTAAAAATAGCACCTGTAAAATCCCTGTTAATACACCCCAATGTGAAAGCCCGCGTGCTTTCACACTGGGGCGGTGCACTTGCAGGAGAGGAGAAAAATCTCCTGCAAGCAGCATTTTTGGGGCAGTGCGGGAGTGAAGTATACACTGCTTCTCCACCGCCCCTGCCCATTGAAATGAATGGGCAGTGCTTCCGAAGCAGCTGTACACCGCTCCGGGAGCGCCGCACTTTGACACTTTGTTAAAAGCACCCTGCTACTGCCCAAATAGCAGAGCCCAAGCACCGCTATAACAGCAGTAAAGCGCCACTAAATTAGCAGCGTTTTAACCGCTGATGCTAGGGCGGCCCCAGTGTGAAAGGGCGCTTAAACTTCTCCACAACTGTATCCCTGACTTGTCTGGTGTGTTCCTTGGCCTTCATGATGCTGCTTGTATACTAAGCTTCAAAACCTTTGAGGGCTTCACAGAACAGCTGTAATTATACTAAAATAAATTACACACAGGTAGACTCTATTTACTAATTAGGTGACGTCTGAAAGCAATTGGTTCCACTAGATTTTAGTTAGGGGTATTAGAGTGAAGGGGGCTGAATACAAATGAACGCCACACTTTTCAGATATTATTTGCAAAAAATTTGGAAAACCATTTATCATTTTCCTTCCACTTCACAATTATGTGATCTTTGTGTTGATCTATCACATAAAATCCCAATAAAATACATTTACGTTTTTGGTTGTAATATGACAAAATGTGGAAAATTTCAAGGGGTATGAATACTTTTTCAAGGCACCGTATGTTTAAGCAGTGAAAAGACCATTCTCACAGAATCTATTTAGGGGATTAAGGCTGCCTGCCACAGATGTAATGCCTTTATATATGCTTCATAGGTCAATTCTGTGTCTCCCTGTGTATGTTTGCTGTTCTGCTTTCCACCAGTGTAATTGTCAGGGGCTGTGTGTGTGCAGAAGGGCTGGATATGGGGTCCCTGTCTGGGGAATGTAAGGACTTATCATACCTAGGCATCTTACTGGCTTCCTGCAATTGTACACCACGTGGTGTGGAGGAGCCATTGCCATTTTGGCTCTGGTCCCTGACATTCTTAGGCAGGTTTTTCCCCTGAACTTTTGGGGGTTGCCTGGCTAATTGTGACCATGCTAAAGGAACAGTGAGAGTCAGGGGATCTCCCACTTTGTTTAATCCGTGGTGGTGCTGAATACAAAAAACAAAAACCATTAAAGTGGGACTTCCTCGAGTTGAAGTTCTCCTCTCCCCCTCCCTGCAATCATCATAGGTCCATCCCAGAAGATTGCCCGGCCATTCAGGACGCGCAGCAGGACTCACACATGGACAGTGCGCACCCGGCTGTGAAGCCACAAGCTGTCACAGCCGGGTGCCCACACTAGTGATGCCGGTGCCAGGGAGAGGCGGGGGAGAGAACCGAGGCTTTGGGCGGCCGCATCACTGGATCGTGGGACAGGTGAGAGTGTCTGTTTGTTAAAGGTCAGCAGCTATACTTTTTGTAGCTACTGACTTTTAATAAACACAGAGACGGCTGGAACTCCGCTTAAAGTGTACAAAAAACGTGCATGTAAAACACACACTAGGTGCACTTAAGCGTGTGCTTTATCCACCCCCCAAAGGGGTAGGTTCTCTCCCTGATCCCCTGGGCGCAAGGCTCCTGACAGGGACATAGGATACGACATGGTCCCGAAGAGAGACCCCCCAGGGTCAGGGGAGGAAGGAACCACACCCCCCAGACATCAGGGCAAGCTCAAGGACTCACACCCTCCATCTTAGTGAGGAAAAAAAACATACACATAAGGGAAAGTGACAAAACGTAGGAGAAAAATAAATTAATAAATAAGTGGCCGTGAAGCCTGGTAAAAAAAATTGCCCCGGACTTCAGCCAGAAGGCCTAGCCCTAAAAGGCACAGTGCAAAAAAAAAAAAAAATTTGTGCTATGACCATGTGTCCCGTTTCACACTGTGGGTTTCCACACCCAAATGTTACTAAAAGCACCCCTAGGGCAACCACTCCCAGGTGGCACAGACTTCGCAGACTCTTTGTCTTCCCAGCCCATAGCCAGACAAAGCACTCAAATCAGGAGCAACTGGGCCCATCCAGGTTTTTTGGGGAATTACTCCTGTGCGCTAACTGCCTGTGGGTGACCCAGTTTCTGTTCTAGCCAGTACTAGCATTCAGAGCCCCCATCATACCAGCAAGGGTACTACATAGCCAACCATCCAAGCTCCTGGTTAAGCCATGACTGTAACACAGGTGGTGCTCATGATGTCTGAAAGGAGCAGGCGCTTATCACATCTCACCAGCCATACCCCTGTGAAACTGCCATTACTTATATGTGGAATTCTCATTTACATTAAACCCAAATACAATTTTTGTAATAATTATTTTTGAAATTAAGTTCAAAAACCAAGTCTCTAGGGTATTTATTTAAATAGAGCAGTATATAATGATGTTCATAAAAGACAAGAAAATTGCACACTGAATAATATAGATACATTTTACAGAATATTAAAACGTACTTCTCCTTTTATACATCTTATTTTACTGTGCTCCCTACTGTATCTACCAAAGGTAGCTGACAACAGAGTAAAAATATTGACCTATTACGGGACTCTACTCTGCAAAAAACATTCAGTCTGTAACTGTAAATAATGTTATATCCTTCATCATGAAAAATGATAAAAATAAAAGCAATTATCTCATGTATACCCGCATGCAGGACCGCTGTTAGAAATCACGGGGCCCCCTACAGCCTACCTGATGGGGCCCCAGCCCCGCCCCTGACCCAGCATACCTACCTATAAGAATGCAGTTTTGTCTTCAAGGAGGACAAAATTGAGCACTGGTGCTCAATTAGGGGAAATGGAGGGTCCTGATGCTTAGTAGGGAGAGATCGAGGGTCTTCGTGCTTAGTGGAGGGATTTGGGGGTCCTGGTGCTTAGTGGGGAGAGATGGGGGGGTCTTGGTGCTTAATGAGGGAAGATGGGGGGTCCTGGTGCTTAGTGAGGGGAAATGGGGGTCCTGGTGCTTAGTGAGGTGGGGTCCTGATGCTTAGTGAGGGGAGATGGGGGGGTCCTGATGCTTAGTGAGGAGAGATGGGGGGGGTCCTGATGCTTAGTGAGGAGAGATGGGGGGTCCTGATGCTTAGTGAGTAGAGATGGGGGGGGGGGTCCTGATGCTTAGTGGAGGAGATGGGGAGTTCTGAGGGCAGTTTGGGGCCACTTCCAGACAGTGGAGTAGGGGGCACTGGTGCTCCTTACCTGGCTGCCTGATCCATATGGAATCCTGCAGAAAAATCATCCCCCTCTCACTTTTCTTGTGAGATTTTTTTTCTCATGTGTAGGGATACCGGGGATGCCAGTGCAGTGATAGCTCAGACAATCAAACAAATGAAAACTTCCTCTGCTGACTCTGCCAGGCTCTGACTGATGACATCATCCATTGCAGAGCCCAGCACAGGAAGTCCGTGGTGGAAGTCTTCCTTTGCTGCCAGTTTTTGTTTATTGGGCTGAGCTGTCACTGCACAGGCATCCTCAGCATGCCTCCAGGCATATAGGCACTTCTAGCAGCTCCCCAGCTTGCCTTTATTACTACCTGCCCAAATCTCTTCCTCACCTCAATCATTGCAGCTTGCTCAGAAGCTCCATTGAAAGCCTCTCCATCCAGTGCCTGCACAAGTCATTATGACCGCGGGGCAAAGTTTTAATGAATGTGATGGACAGGCCTCTATGTGTACCCATTGACTGTATAGGCAGCACCGCCTCCTGCTGCCTCCTCAGCCAATGAGTATCTCTAATTCCCTCATTAATCCCTCCCTCCTGAGTCCTGACATCACTTGGGAGTCTCGGCATGTATAATGTGGGCGGGCTAAGAGGATGGGACGATCCTCTATTAAAGGGGATTATCAGCATCCCTTATGTACAGTCTCACTGCCCCTCTGCTGCGTGGGCCCAGTAGGGGGGGGGGGGCGCCTGTATCCCCTTATCAGCGGCCCTGCCAGCATGCCTTCAATATGTCAGAGCTTCCGAGAGCCTGAGCAAGCTGCTTCCTTCCTCCCAGCCCGGCACGCTAATGAACGTTGGAGGGGTAGAGCACAGACTGGTGACTGACAGTCACTAGCTCTCTGCTCAGCGAAGACTGAGAAGTGAATGAATAGCTGTTTTTAAACACTCAGTTCTAGGTGGCAGATGCGGCATCCACCTAGGTGAGCATAATTTTTTTTTTTTGATTCCTGTACTTTTCTTTTAAAATGGGGCCCGTGATGTTTCAAAAAAGATTAAAAAAAAATAGGCCTCTAACGAGGATAGTATAAGATGCTAATATGAGGTTCTAGGTGCAGTGAAAATATGGTGTAGAGGTTTGGTCTGACCACACATTGTCTAAGTCTTAAATACCAACTATGAGCAGACAAACTCTTTACAATTATGAATAAAATCCACTGTTTTGCATAGTATAGAATAGCGACTGGTAGAAATGTAATGTTTAAAGCTGAACTCCAACCTTGCATTCAGTTTTGCAAAGTTGTATGAGCTCCTCAACTGTACTGATGTTGATTTCACTGCACACTATGAGCATCTTACAGTGTATATTAGAAACTGCAAGTCAGAGATGACATCCAGCATCATCTAAAACTTTCCTCCCTGATTTTATTGTCTCTGGCCTACCACTTTCATTCTTTGGATTTCAGTTCTTTCAATTATGGAGGCTCAGCATCACATGTGCGTGTTATCTACTGTAGTCTGCATGCAAATGCAGCCTGCCTTGAAATGTTCACTTAACATATCTATCAATCAATGCATTTTGATAATAGCCTAACTCCTCCCTGCCAGCCCCACTGCTTATATTAGGGATAAGGACTTGTGGGAGGGGTACTAATGGAGGGTGGTATAATGTTTTCAGGAAGCTATATACAGCAACCTGAAAGGCCCTCCCATCAGCCATGATTTGCCTGCATTGCATAGAGAAACACAAAGACATAGTGATGACATTGCTGGATCAAATAAAGTGTGTAAAAATGGAAAGATTTTAATGAAAAAATTTGATTAGAATATTCATTAGGGGGAAAAGAAGGAACCAGGAGAAAGCAAAAAGATGATAAAATGCTGGTTTTAAAAAAAATTGATAAAATGTCATAGTTGTCTTTAAAGGATAAGTTAACCTTTTCAAAAAATATAAAATAAATACACATCTTTTTGCAGGTAAAAAAAGTGCATTTATTATATTTTTTTATTGGGAGACTGCAAAGCATTGCACCCACGATCAGCAGAATGTGGGTGCTATGCAGAGCTCTTGCAGGCTGTGTGTAAGCTGTGTGCTCATACTTCATATGAGCATTAAGTTACACACTGACAGGAACTTTCAATGAACTACCACAGCGCCCAACAGCGCCGTGGTACTTCACTGAGAACTACAACACAACAGTTGTAGTTTCCCATTCACAGAACACTATCAATGAGTGACACGGCCAGGTGGGCAGAGGCCCGCATGGCCATGTCTCCTTTGAATTGTGGCAGCAGATACAGGGAGAAGACCCTCGGTCTGCTATTACAGCGTGGATCGGAGGCGGGGTCTGCTGGAGCAATAACATGTTACATTTTACACCCTGAATACGGATGTAACATGTTAAAAAACTGTGAATTTATACTTTAAGAGCACCCTATGGCTGCCCTTGTATAGCATTGCTTATGTTTTTTTTAGGAACAAGGAGAGAACCAAAATAATCTGGCAATAAATTGATATTTAATTTCATGATATACTAAATTTCTTTTACCAACTGTTGTAAAGCTAAATATTATCAGTGCATCACTAGAAACTCAGCTAATATTTCACCACAACTATCAAGCAGTGAACATATTGCAGTAAAGGTTACCAAGGTACAAAAGTCTCCAGACATTATGGGGTTGATTTACTAAAACTGGATCACTCAGAATCAGGTGCAGCTCTGTATTGTGGCCAATCAGCTCCTAACTTCAGCTTGTTCAATTAACCACTTCAGCCCCGGAAGGATTTCACAGTTTAGGACCAGAGCACTTTTTGCGATTCGGCACTGCGTTGATTTAACTGACAATTGCACGGTCGTGCGATGTTGTACCCAAATGAAATTTGTGTCTTTTCCCCCCCACAAATAGAGCTTTCTTTTGGTGGTATTTGATCCCCTCTGCGTCATTTCTGATTGCCGCTATAAATAAAAAAGGAGCGACAATTTTGCATAAAAAAAAAAAAAGTTTTTCTTGCTTTTTGCTAAAATACAAATCCAAAAAAAAAAATATAAAAAAAACATTTTTTTTCATCGGTTTTGGCCAATTTATATTCTTCCTCATATTTTTGGTTAAAAAAAATTGCAATCAACGTTTATTGATTGGTTTGCGCAAAAGTTGTCGCGTTTACGGATGATAAGAATTAATTTCTGGGGTTTTTAGTTATTTATTTTTTTACTAGTAATGGCGGTGATCTGCGATTTTTAGCGGTACTGTGATATTGCAGCGGACATGTTGGAGCATTTTGACACTTTTTTGGGACCATTGGCATTTATACAGCGATCAGTGCTATAAAAATGCACTGATTACTGTGTAAATGCCATTGGCAGTGAAGGGGTTAACCTCGAGGGGGCGCTCTAAGGGTTTACTGTGTTCCCTCACTGTGTTCTAACTGTATGTGGGCTGGGCTGGCAGGGGGAGAGGAGTGATCACGGCTTCCATATACAGGAAGCCTGTGATCACAGCCCTTCCCCCTCTGTCAGAACGGAGATCCATGTTTACGTACACAGACCTCCATTCTTTCACGGCAGGGGGGGGGGGGCCATCGTGGGTAGCAAGCGGCGATCGAGTCCACCCTACCTGCTCCCTGGCCCCCCCTGGGCACAGTGAGTGTGCAAGCGCTCACAATGCTAGTTATCGCGGCCACCGTCAGGTGACGGCGTTTCGCGATAACGAGCCGTCTTGCTGCCGTCACGCTGCAGCGGGCGGTCGGCAAGTGGTTAAGCTTTGCATCAAAACCTGGAAGCTGATTGGTTTCTATGGAGAGCTGCACCAGGTTTTGTACTCTCCAATTTTAGTAAATCTCCCCTTAGGTGTGTTAACATTTAATGGCAACTTCTTTTTTCAGTTAAAATGATGATTGCTTTATATTTAATGTCATTACAACCATTGTATGTTCTTACCAAAAGATCACATCCTTTTTTGTTGTCATGCCCTAAGCAACTATCAAAGTCACTTAAAAAAAAGTCCTGGTTACCGACTGTATTAATCTGTCTGGGCAGAGAAGGATTCATCTATTTCTTCTTGGTTGAATTCCTTCATTCTGAAATCCACCTTCACCCACTTTCTGAAATATGCCTGGGTTCCGTTAGCATTTTCTACCACAAACTTGTCAATTTTGATAAGTGGAATGTTCTGGAAGCTCAGGTAGTTGCCAGAAATGCCCCAGTCGTCTCCACATTTGGGATTTTTGCAGAATATCTTGTACTTTTTGTGGAAGCCACCAAATGCCACTGGCTTTGAGTGTACCCTAGTGAAATACTTGTCCTTGAAGCTTGAGTCGATCACTGTATGATGGGATTTCTGTTAAGAAGAGAGAACAATTAGTAAGCAAATATATTTGTAAACTGGATGGTATATGCAGCGGTTGGGGTTCTTTTCTACTGGCATGTAAATTACCTGGGTGTCACCAGGTAGTAAGGTGTGCAAAGTGACTGATCTGACATCAAAAAAGTAAAGAGCCGATTTGTTTTTATTGATTACTGCACTTTGCACTACTATGAACCGGACCATAAATGCTTTCTTATTGTGTATTGCTTTCATAGTCACAGTGCTGGCAACTATAATGAAAATTTACATTAGAATGCAGTCAATCCAGTTCATCATTGACATGTGTTATCCCTGACACACAGTATGTGTGTACAGCTGAATCTGGAAATTCTAAATACCTGTGGCCTTGAACCTATAAAAGAAAATTAAAGGGATCTTGCAGTACCCATACACACTGCAGCGTGGCTTTTAATGACAGATTACGAACAAAGCCACCTCCACATAGCTCATAGGCCAATGTTCCATGGTTCGGAGCTCGGCTGCAGAGATACAGTAGACTACATTTTAGCAAAATGTCAGTAGACTAAAATAAATAAAAATAATGCTCTTTCACTGAAGCAAAAACCGACCTTTCAGAGCACGTCAAAACCTTTTCTGTAGGTGACAACTCTTCCTATGTGACTGTGATGTTGTTTTTTTTGCATCAATGTAAGAGGAAAAATGCATTTTGGTGTGCTGACATTACCTTACAACAGTATAGGTTTTTTTTTTTACATCCCCTAGGTGAATATTCAAATAGAACAGAGGTTATCTAGTTAGAACCTGCAGGATTTGTAAGTCTATACACATATTTATGTGGGCTTCATAACTCTATTTTCCTTACACACATATACATTTTGTGTGCACAGTATTTATTGCCAAGTATTTCCGTTCACTGTCTGAGCCCGCTGATCCATTCCACTTGCAAGTCGCTGAAGCTGCAGTTGGGCTTTAAGGACTCTAATTCTACTCAACTGACCTATCCCTATTAAATTGCTTGTTTAATTAAATACAGTGTGTGTGACCTTTCCACATACATTTATGAGTCTAATGTTATCTGTATCACACGCAAAGGTTTTACATCTTCCACAAAGCAGACGTTTGTTCTCCTTTGATAGTACAGGTCCTTTAAAAAATTTTTTAAAATCACGAAGCCTCTTCTCTTCTCTTTGAAAGTGAAGGTTCTGTGAAGAAAAATGTAGAAAATAAATAGGTTGATAAGATTTTAAGTAACATTAAAAGAAACCTAAAGCGGTACCAGAGTTCAAGCCTTCCAGGTAATAACATGCAGGTGTCTTAAGTACAGGTGGAAAAGCCCTCTAAAACCAGTAGGAGGTACATACTGAACCTGCTATCTAAACGTATTCTGTTTTCCTGTATATGAGGACCTGCCTTGACTTTACACTGACAGTGGATGCACAAGGGAAAATATGGCAGCTGATCCCCAAACGTGCCTGTGCAATCACTCACAGGGGAAAGCTTTTGAGATAATCTGCCCTTTTGGAGTCACTGGATTTATCAGTAAATATCCACTGCTTTAGAGGCCAGATGCAGTGCTGGTATATGTGCCATGGATCTCCTTGGCTGCAGTCACAAATTGAATCCCATTCTCCAGTGTGTGCAGTGAGTGAGTGCACAGGGGGCCCCATCATCCTTGGGGCCTGCATGCACTGGGCACTTTATGGATACGTATCAGTATAGTTGTGGACATAGACTGCAAATGGTCATAAACAAAAATAAAGTATTTTCCCCTTTCAATGCATGTCATTCTTGAAAGCTCTCTTGCAATATTAGCCCAAGGTGGCACTTGACCAGTGTATGTTAGGAAAACGCTGAGGCAGGGTCTGGAAAAGGAGGGGGCCAGGTGCAGTGGTAGTGACAGAGGGGACTTGGGTGTTCTATAGTACCTCCAAAATTTGATCTAGCACCTGGAGACCTCTTTCAGCACAGACTCACACATTATAATACAACAGCTCACTGCTGTAAACAGAACGGGCAGAGGTTTTCTACTTGCTTCCTCTGCCAGGCTCTAATAACTGACATCATTTAATGCAGATCCCAGTAGAGGAGGTGAATAGTGATAGACCTTCTCTGCTGGCCATGGTTCCAGATGAGGTGCTGTATTATCATGTGAAATTGCCAAACTGCTGAGACCAAGAGTATGCAGACTGCCAGGATACAGAGACTGTACCCTTTAACTCCAGTACATACAGGGAAACCAGAGAGATGCTGCAACATATTTTGCACTCTCCAGTTTAAGTAAATATAGACTCATGTGTAACAAACCAGAAGGGTGCAATTTGGCATCTTCACCCTGTGCACTGAAGCCCAGTTCTGTGTTTACAAGTGATAGTCTACCTCTCCTGATGGCTCACACACCTCTCCCTGCTGCTGACACCCCTACGGGATGGTCTAACTGCTGCTGAAAGTGAGAGGTGACGCCACAAATGAGTGTGCACTCAGTACTCTATGTATAGAAACAAACTGTGGCTACAGGAAGTAATAGACTACACTCTTGGCTTTAATTAACAATGCCCCTTAAAGACCCTCCCACAGTGCCCTTTGGCCACACAATTTGACATGCCACATTGCCATATTATAAATGAGAAGTGCCTCCTTTAAAGTTTTTCCTAGGATGTGGCATATATGTTAGCTCTGACACCATATTAGCGTTGATTACTGAAAACCATATAATACTATATACTAAAAACTTATCATCATATACATCATGCATATGCTAATTAGACTTGAATTATTACACTTTTCAGATTTACCAAAATATAAATTGTACTGCAAGTGTTACCTGTCTTATAAATTCAGTTCTGTCCTTCTTCTGGAGCTCAACAACTGCATCATTCATTAAAACCTCATGTAGCAAATTAATCTTTTCTCTCTCAGCTTGCTCATGCTTGCTGGTGACAAGGTAGCACTTGCTGTCCTTGGCTCTTCCTCGACCTGTGTGATATAAATAAGAATACTCGATGTTCAAGTCACAACATTTGTGAAATATTACCCTAACTCCTGGCATCCTCTACTGCAGAGTTCTCAAAATTTTCTAAACAAAGGGCCGATTTACTGTTCTTCAGACCTAAGGGGGGCCGGACTGTGGGCATTGGAAGTAGAAAAGGCCCTGACCAGTGGCGGCCCGTAATGCAGGACGCAGCCCCCCTAATCCATGTGTCTGGCACCCTAATCTACATGCAGGGCGCCAGACGCATGGATTCCAATGGGTGTTTTTTTTTTAGAAGCACGTGATTAGAGCCGTGGGCTCTAATAGGCACTGCACCCTGAGCACACCCACTTGTGTGACAACAGCAAATGAATATTCGCTATTGTCTTCCTGATTCTCCTCCAGGCCAATCAGGAAGTGGGTACTGAGACCCGTCACCTGATTGGCCGAAAGGAGAGGCAATCCTATTGGCTGCCAAGAGGAGGAGGCAGCGCACGTTGGTTGCAGCCGTGATGCCGAGGAGACACAGGGGAAGCCGCAGCAAGCCACCAGGGGAGTGCTTGCCGCTACCTAGATGGGGTAAGTGCGGGGCCGGTGACTGACTGGGGGGGCAGGGGGTCATCTTTGTCAGTGGGAGGAATAGCGCCCTGATGTTCGTGTCATTGGGAGGAATTGTGCCCCATCTTTGATGTCATTGGGAGGAATTCTGCCCCTTCATTGGTATCAGTGGATAAAAATAGTGCTCCAAGGGCTGGATAGAAGCAAGCAAAGGGCCACAGTTTGGAGATTACTGCTCTACTGCATAGCAAGAAAAGGTAAAAGCCATTCCTGTGACTACTCTAGCAACTAGCCAGACTAAACTAGCATAAATAAATTACTTAAGAGAAATAACAATACAAGGAAATGAAACAGAGCACTAGAAAACAATGATAAATACATTTAGAAAGCATGATAGACAGACTAAAGGGTTATATGAATTACAGTAGGATGCTGGAGAACAGAAAAACAGGCCGTGGCCATAAATCAGCTTCAGGAGGATTAATTGATAAAGCCAAACTATTTAAAGACAAACTCCAGGCAAAACAAAAATTCCCCCTCAAGGGTTAGATACTTGTTATGTCTAGGTGTGCATGAGGTGCGAGGGTCCCTTCACCTGTTCAACTGGTCCTGCAAAGCAGTGGCACTGTCAAAACAGCAAATCACTGAGGTTCATGGTGGGGAAACCGCACAGACCAGCTGCACTGGATTTCTATTTTCTGCCTCATTCTGAACTCTCTAAATAGGTGTACAAAAGTTAGACTGTTGGTCTTTCTATTTATTTAATAGCTGTACCTCTGACTTGGATCATCTTGGTAACATTGCCAATATATTCGTAGAGAAGAACCAGGTTACATGCTGGAATATCTATTCCCTCATCAGCCACAGATGTAGCTATTAACAACTTGCTGTCCCCAGAGTTTTTAAATGTGTCCAGAGCTCCTTTCTGGCTTGGAAGGGTCATTCCTGAAATTAAAAAGATACACAAACATCATAATTGATACATCAATTATTAAAGTGGAGCTGTCACTCTATAACAAATGTACAGACTTACCTAATAAGGCCAAATTCAGTAATCCATATTAACTATTCAGCCAGACTGATTTTCTAAACTGCACTCCACTGAAATCTGGTTGACTTAAAGTGATTGTAAAGGCTTGTTGTTTTTTTTTTTTTTTTTTTTAAATAACAAACATGTTATACTTACCTCCTCTGTGCAGTTGGTTGGTTGGTTGGGCAGAGCAGCCTGGATCCTCCTCTTCTCAGGACCCTCTTTGCAGCTTCTGGCCCCTCCTCCTTTCGAGTGTGCCCTCAGCCAGCAGCTTGCTACAGGGTCACCCGAGCCGAGTTAGAGTTCCGTGTGTCCATTCAGACATGGCCCTGCCCCCTCTCTTCCCTGATTGGCTGATAGCCAAGGGATCCAATGGCACCGCTGCTGTGTCTCAGCCAATCAAGAGGAGAGTTCTGGACAGCTAAGACACTCGTGGACATCGCTGGAGAGAGATGGGGCTCAGGTAAGTAATTAGGGGGTGCTGGGGAGGCTGCTACGCACAGAACATTTTTTATCTGAATGCATAGAACGCATTCAGATAAAAAACCTTCTGCCTTTATAATCCCTTTAATAACTAACAATTACTGCACTGGCTTGGGTATGAAACTTGTGTGTGTGTTTTTAACTCTTTCATTATAGTATAAAACCAAGCTTGGGGTACTGTAACTAGCATTGGGCCTCTCTGGTCTATCTAATGGGAATAGGAGAACTGTAGAAAATCTCCCTAATGCTGTCGTCGTGACGGGTAGGGAGGGGAATCTCCCTAACGTTTTCACCATGACAGGTAGTGAGGGAACATCTCTTTGACATTGTCACTATGACAGGAAGTAAGGGAAATATCCCTCTAAGTTGTCACCATGGCAGGAAGTGAGACTATATCTCTCCAATATTGTCACCATGGCAGGAAGTGAGAGTATATCCCTCCAATGTTGTCACCATGACAGGAAGTGAGTGGAAACCTCTTAAATGGGGCCCCAGATAAAATGAGAGGACAGTTGATGTTTGATTGTTATTCAGCTGATACTATAAATTTTTCTCTAAATGTTTATGTTTAACTGAAGGTTCTGTGGACGTGCATTTCCATGCCTGCGCTTCTTGAGTCTCCTGCCCTTATCATCTTGCTGTATTTCTGCTCTCTCAAGCTAAGGACTTGTGTGCCTATATTCAATGTTTTATGGCCTGTTTTGTTTTTAATTCACTGTATAAGTGGATCAACTGCCCATTTGTTCACTTCACCAACATCTCAAATTATTTTTCACAGATCAGCTGTCACTTACCTACTGCTGGTCTGATGGAGTGAGCTTGATGGGCGGAGTTTCTCCACTACACTTTTCCATATATATATATTATGGTTTTTAGCATTGTTGTGAGCTGTGACCGAGGCTTCTTGTCCCGCCAAAACGCGTCTGCTGTTCATGTATTATCTCTGCACTTATCAATAAATGTACTGCATTGGAGTTTTGGAGTGCCGACCTTCTGTACATATAGTTAGTGGTTGTCAAGTCATGACAACCACTTTAAACTACAGGTAAACCTACAATAAGGCTTACCTGTAGGTCCAGGAAATATCTCCTAACCCTGTACAGTTTAGGAGATATGCCCTGTATCTGCATGTGCCGATGTCATCAGCACATGTGCACTGAAGAATCGGCACCCGGGGTAGCCCAGGGTGCCGTTTCTTCTGTATTCGTGCCGTAAATGACAGCTCCCGTGCGCATGCGCTGGAGTGACATCAGCGCGGCTCCGCCAATCACAGCGCTGGAGCCCACGCTGTGATTGGACGGAGTTGCAGACCCGGAAGAACAATGTGGCCCGTCACATCGGTGTGCTGAGACCGCTGCAACAGCTTCGTTCCAAGGTGTTTCATATTGAGCTAGTATGCGCTGCATACTAGCTCATTATGCCTTTGCTTTGCAGGTTTTTTTTTATGGGGTGGTGGGGGCCGGACTTTACAACCACTTTAAGTTAGCCCAATTTTTTTTTTCATAATGTGAAAGATGATGTTACGCCAAGTAAATAGATTCCCAACATGTCACATTTAAAAATTGCACAAACTTGTGGAATGGCGCTGAACTTTGATACTTAAAAATCTCCATAGGCGATGCTTTAAAAAATTTTACAGGTTAGATGTTTAGAGTTACAGAGGAGATCTTGGGCTAGAATTATTGCTCTCACTCTACGCACACGGCGATACCTCACATGTGTGGTTTGAATGCCGTTTACATATGCGGGCGCGACTTACGTATGCGTTCGCTTCTGTGCGCGAGCTCGAGGGGACGGGGCACTTTAAATTTTTATTTTCTTATTTTACTTTTTTTTTTTTTTTTTGCACTTTATCTTTAATTTTTTTTTATCACTTTTATTCCTATTGCAAGGAATGTAAACATCCCTTGTAATAGGAAACGTGTGTGATGGGTCCTCTTTATGGAGAGATGCAGGATCTAAAAGGCCCTACATCTCTCCTCTAGACTGGAAAGGCTGAGATCAGAAAAAAAACGGACAATCTCAGCCTTTCCTTTAACTGGCATTGTTTACTTTCGGAGACCCGGACGTGACGTCATGACGTGCGCCCGGGCCTCAGAGAGCCATAGAGATGACCGGGGCTATCTGTCCCTCGGAAATCTCTGGTACCAAGATCCGGCGGTAGGCGATTCCTTCTCCCGGTCACCGATCGCTCAGGTGAGTCGGGAGAAGCATCGGAGGGCGGCGGGAGGGGGTGGGGGGACGTCCCCTCTCGTCGCGTGTAAGAATGATCAAGCGGCTGAACTGCCGCTATGATCATTCTCATGGTGACGGGAATCGCCTGCTGAAAAAACCGATACCTCAATGATGCCTGCAGGTGCCGGCATTATTGAGATATCACCACTGAAATCCCAGGATGTCAATTGACAGCTTGCGGATCTGAAGTGGTTAAAGGCTTGACAAATTTGCTTTGGATCTAGGAGTCAGCTAAAAAAATTAGGAGCCAGTTTTTTTAACCACTTGCCTACTGGGCATTTTCACCCCTTTCTGCCCAGACCACTTTTCAGCTTTCAGTGCTGTCACGCTTTGAATAAAAAATGTGCGGTTATGGAACACTGTACACAAGACATTTTTATCAATTTTTTCATACAAACAGCACTTTCTTTTGGGGGTACCTTATCACCACTGGGCTTTTTATTTTTGCTAAACAAATGAAAAAAAAATAAACCTTTTCCTTAATTTCTGTTATAAAAGTTTGCAATGTAAAGGCAAAGTATTTTTTTTTCCACTGATGTGTGGCAATGAGGCTTCACTCGTGGGCACTGATGAGGCTGCACTGATGGAAACGGATGAGGCTGCATTGATGGGCATTGATGAGGCTGCACTGATAAGGCGGCATTGATGGGCACTCATATGCAGCACTAATAGGCACTGATTTGCTGCACTGATGGGGCTGCGCTGATAATCAGTGCACTGATTATCCGTGTAAAAGTCCCCTGTCACAGGATAGCCGGTGTGGGAGATTAGCTCGTGGGAATCACTTTTTCAGGTGAAAAGATTCAGCATTGATGTCAATCTTTTTAAAGTCTGGTGGCTTGCCAGGTTTATTTTCACAGGTTTGCAAGATCAAAACAAACAAAAACAGAAAACAAAACCTTGCCGTCTGGTGCTACTCTAAACAAAGAGATTCCTCTCTGGGTGTGGGGCTGTCCCCGACACCCACAAAACATAAGCACATTGCAAACCTTGTTTTAGAGTCCAAATTAGCACACAGAGCTCTCTCAGCTTTCTCCCTCTCAGATTCAGGATCGTGCTCCAGTGAGATCTCTTCCTGATCATTAAATGCAGGTGGAGAGGGGTTTGAGTAGACCAGAAAGTCCGGGCCGGAACCAGCTCTGCCACGGTGGCCGGCAAAACCTGGGTCAGACCCCTGCTAGTTGCCTCAAAATGATTGCATGCGAGGTGACAAGTATCGCCCGTCCATTGTCGTGCCTCGCATTACGTCACACCAGTTAGCGGCTTTCTTTTCTTCACATAGTTACATAGTTAGCCAGGTTGAAAAAGACATAAGTCCATCTAGTTCAACCAATCATATATATATATATATATATATATACACACTGTATATATACAGTCAGGTCCATAAATATTGGGACATCGACACAATTCTAATCTTTTTGGCTCTATACACCACTACAATGGATTTGAAATGAAACGAACAAGATGTACTTTAACTGCAGACTTTCAGCTTTAATTTGAGGGTATTTACATCCAAATCAGGTGAACAGTGTAGGAATTACAACAGTTTGTATATGTGCCTCCCACTTCTCTAGACCTAAAGAGTGCCCCCTTGTCCTTTGCGATGACCTTAAAGTAAATAACTCAACACCAAGTTCACTATATGGACCACTTATGTATTTATACATGTTGATCATATCCCCCCTTAATTTCCTCTTCTCAAGAGGGAATAAATTCAGTTCCTCTAATCTTTCCTCATAGCTGAGTTCCTCCATGCCTCTCATTAGTTTGGTTGCCTTTCTCTGCACTTTCTCCAGTTCCCCGATATCCTTTTTAAGAACTGGTGCCCAAAACTGAACTGCATATTCCAGATGAGGTCTCACTAATGATTTGTTCAGGGGCAAAATGATGTCCCTCTCTCTGGAGTCCATACCTCTCAATACAAGAAAGGATGTTGTTCGCTTTAGAAAATGCAGCTTGGCATTGCATGCTATTATTAAGTTTATGATCTACCAAAACTCCCAGATCCTTCTCCGCTATGAATTCCCCCAGTTGTACTCCACCTACTCTGTATGATGCATGCATATTCTTAGCCCCCCAAGTGCATAACTTTACAGTTATCTACATTAAACCTCATTTGCCACATTGTCGCCCAATTAAACAGTGCATTGAGGTCTGCTTGTAAGTTGGAGACATCCTATAAAGACGTTATTCCATTGCATAGCTTGGTGTCATCTGCAAACACTGAAATGGTACTTTTAATCCCAGACCCTATATCACCCTCTCTCAACCTTTTCAACACAGAGGAACCCTTAAAATATCTTTCCGGCCTCAAGGAACCCCTGCTAAAAATTACTATATCTACAATTCATGATACATTAGTGTGATGTTCAGTGCGAAGAATGCTCTTAATTTTTGTGGTCATTGGGAAGACCCACCATCTTACAGATAGCTAAAAAGATCAATGGTTTTAGTGGAAACTTATCTGAGAGGCAGAAATTGCTCATTTCTCAAGGAACCCCTAACAACCTCTGGCGGAACCCTAGGGTTCCACGGAACCCTGGTTGAGAAACCCTGCCCTATATCATTTATAAATATCTTGAAAAGTAAGGGCCCCAACACTGAACCTTGGGGTACACTACTGACAACTGACCATTCAGAGTAAGAATCATTAACCACTACTCTCTGAATTCTGTCTTTTAGCCAGTTTTCTATCCATTTACAAACTGATCTTTCCAAGCCTGTAGACTTTACTTTACACATTAGCCTTTTGTGGGGAACTGTGTCAAACGCTTTAGCAAAATCCAAGTATACCATGTCCACAGCCACCCCTCTGAAATCAGGTTTGTTTGACATCTTCTGTCTTTCATGAATCCATGCTGTCTGTTACTTAAAACATTTTTTCAAACAAGAATTCATCTATGTGGTCTTTTATTCAACTCTCCAGTATCTTTCCAACCATAGAAGTTAAACTAACAGGTCTATAGTTACTAGGTAAAGACTTTGATCCCTTTTTAAATATGGGCACCACATTGGCCCTATGCCAATCCAGTGGTACTATTCCAGTCATTAAGGAGTCCCCAAAAATTTGATACAATGGCTTTGAAATGACCGAGCTCAATTCTTTTAGGATCCGTGGGTGGATGCCATCTGGTCCAGGTGCTTTATCCACCTTTATTCTGTCTAAATACTTCTGAACCATTTCACTTTTGAGCCATTGTGGATCATTTGGGGCTGTGTCACTACCACCCCCATTATGGACATGAGCTCCCCTATGCTCGTTTGTATACACAGAGCTGAAGAAAGTATTTAATAAGTTTGCCTTCTCTTTGTCCCCAGTCACCCACCCTAGATTATTTTGTAAAGGGCCTACGTGCTCCGACCTGACCTTTTTACTATTAATATATTTGAAGAATTTTTTGGGGAATGTCCTACTATCTATTGCAATCTGCCATTCGTTTTGAATTTTTGCGTCCTTGATTTCCTTTTTACATTATGTTCTTTGTAACATTTAAAAGATGATAGTGTTCCTTCATTTTTATATTTTTTAAATGCTCTTTTCTTATCATTTATAACTTTTTTAACTTTGGCGGTGAGCCACGTAGGTTTTATTTTTAGCCTTTTAAACGTATTGCCCATGGGAATATACTTTGCAGTGAGTTTGCATACAGGTGTCCTTTTATAAAACTGTGCTCAGCCGTGATCCCAAGGATCACCACTGATCACAGTTCATTTTCGGTTTATAAAGCAGAGATAATGGGGAGAGAAGCTGTTCTTCACCGATTATCTCTGCACATCTCCAACTGTCATTCACTGACACAGAAACGGCCAGTTTATGAAGCTGCGATCTCCGCACTTCACTGGCGATCTCGGTCAGAATTCACCCTCCCCGATTCACCAGCTCAGAGGTGGAGAATTGGGTGGTGAAGAGGGAATCCCGGGGAAGGAGGAAGATTATAGACTTCCTCCTGCCTCGTTCAGACCCCCCAACACATTAGCCATGTCCCCCTGCCCTGTATATATGTACATACATGTATATGTTGTATGTGTATATATACATGTATATATAATGTATGTGTATATATATGTATATATAAGGTGTGTATGTGTTTATGTATACATATATAGTGTAGGGGGGCTAATAATTTTATTAACTGTTTGGGCAGGCTCCTCGGAAAATGTCCGTTACTGAGCAGTGATAATTTATCACTGCTTAATAAACGGACATCTCAGAGTTTCTGTGAATTTTGGGGCCGTAATCTCGTAATTTCTCACGAGATTGGGGCGTTCTCCACAGTTTAAAGCGTTTGTAGATCACTTCACTTCACAAACTGTGAAGGGATCTACACACCTTAATAAACAGGCACACAGGGGAGAACAATCTCCTCTGTGAATGCCTGAGAACTGTGCAGTGGATTTTTTACACTGCTTTATAAACGGACACCACAGTCTTTTTGAAAAATTCCCATTTCTGTTCTGTGTTCGATGCCAATATTCCCTCCCAGTCTGAGTCCTGGAGAGCACCCCTCATCCTTGTAAAATTTGCTCTCTTAAAGTTAAGTGTTTTTATCTTTCCCGTATATGTTTGTTGCTTGCAGCTTACATTAAATGAAATCATGTTATGGTCACTGCTACCCAGATGTTCTTTTATATGAATATTGGTAATAAACTCTGCATGGTTTGAGATTACCAGGTCCAGCAAAGCATCATTCCTAGTTGGGGCCTCAATAAACTGGACCATAATATTGTCCTGTAACAGGTTTATTAATTTTCGCCCTTAAACTGTCCCAGCAGTGCCATTACTCCAGTTAATTTCCAGGTAGTTAAAATCCCCCATTATTATCACTGTCCCAGTCCTTGCAGCCCTTTCCATCTGTGCAAGGAGCTGAGTCTCCACCTCTTCTTTAACACTGGGAGGTCAATAACAAACTCCAGTGATAACCTTTGTAGTGTGCACTCCCAAATACAGATCTACCCATAATGCTTCAGACTCATCACACTCTCCACCAACTAGGTCCTCTTTCACACTCGCTTTGAGATCACTTCTCAGATAGAGACAGACACCACCACCCCTCCGTTTTACCCTATCTTTCCAAAAGAGAGCATAGCCAAGAATATTAATAGCCCAGTCATGTGAAGAATGAAGTCAAGATTCAGCAGTACCAATTAAATCATAGTTTCCCTTGTGCACCAGAGCTTCCAACTCACCTATTTTGCTTGGCAGACTTCTGGCATTGGTGAACAAACACTTTAATTCACTGCCACGTTTTGCACATGTATGTTGCATATTTTTTATTTTAGTACAAACAGTACCATTTTCAGTGGTTGACTGTAACATGGGAACCTTTATAATCATCTTCCATAGTCCTCCCCCCATTCCCCCCACCAACAGGGGCTGACCCGTCTACCCCATTATAATCTAATTCACCCTCCAACCTCAATCCTAGTTAAAATCCTCCAGCCTTCCGATAAACCTCTCCCCCCAGCACAACAAACTCCCTTCCATTTAAGTGCAAACCATCTTTAGCATATAGGTTGTACCCCAATGAAAAGACAGCCCAGTGCTCTAAAAACCAAAAGCCCTCCTCCTTACACCAAGTCTTTAGCCATGCATTCAGGGCTCTAATCTCCCCCTGTTGTTCCTGTGTTGTGTGTGGCACAGGCAATATTTCAGAGAATGGTTCCAACGTGGACTAAGACAGCTGGGTCATGCCCAGCCCCTCCCTGTAATTTATCAACCCGGTCCACCACATGCAGAACCCTGGCACCAGGGAGACAGCAAAACCTTTGGTTGAGGCAATCCTGGTGACAAATTATTCCATCAGTCCTTCTGATTATAGAATCCCCAATTACCACCAACTGTCTAGGCCTACCTGCTCTACCCTTACCACCCCTACTAGATGGGCTGCTCTCCCGACTGTTAGGGGGAGCAGTGACATCTAGGGCTGCCAAATCTGAATTTGCTACCCCCCACATCTTCACTTAACTTGGCAAATCTGTTAGGGTGCTGAAACCCAGGGCTGTTTCAAGGTTGTCAGTTCTAGCCAGCGTTGCAATTTGCTCCTCCAGATCTCTAATGCGAGCTTCCAGAAGGGCAACCTGCTCAGATCTGTTACAGCGGCATCCATCCTGGAGCTGTTGCTCCATTGTTGCATACATGCGGCACACTGTGCACTGCACAAAACCTTCGATCTTGCTAGCACAAATTTTCCCAGATACAACAACACTAATAACAGGAAATTTCAGAGGTTACTTACAGGTTTGAAGACTCCTGTTATAATCTGTTTTAACCTCTGTTTTTTAACTCTCCACTTGGTCAGAGTTCCAGCAAGCAAAAAAAAAAACTAAAACTGCTAACACAGCAACCACCAGCAGTCAAAAGCAAAAATTGTTTCATTCTTCACTCAAAATGTCCCACTCTTCAGCTTCACGCTGTGACAGTGATGAGGAAAGGAAATGCTTACATGAGATCAGCAGAGATAGGACACAGCCAATCACATGGTAAAGGACCGCTGTGATTGGCCCTTTACCCTGATCTGTGATCAGCTGTGTCCGAAGAACACAGTGATCACAGAGCGCGCCTGATGTGCACCCTGGGGGCATGTGGGGGAGGGGGTGCTGAGAGGACATCAATAGACACCCTCCCAGAGCTGGATGACCACGCTGTAGCCGTCCGTCGGCTATAGCGCGGTCAGCAAGTGGGAGGTGGAGGCAGACGCCAAGGTGCAATATCTAGTTGCCATAGTGATCTGGCACCTGAGGTTTGTTGAGACCTGATTTAAAGTATATCTAAAATCAAAACCTTTTTTAAAAAAAAACCTGCTGCTTAATTGTCATCCATATCTCATTGGGCAGATTTTCTTTCACTTCTTGTCCTGTAGGCAACAAGAGCTGTGAGGGAATCCCCTCTTAAACAGTTGTCAGCAGAACAAAAACTCCCATTGGAAGATATCCCCTTTATTAAAAATCTCAATTTCTCATCTTCTTCAGTCCTGGCCAGCAGGACAAATAATGAGGGAAAATCTTCTCAGTGGGGACACAGTAATAAAAAAACAGACTGGGGAACTAACCATTCACCACTACAAAACTAAAAGTCTCACTTTAGAAATTCCTAAACCTATTTTCCTAACACTGTTATGACAAAATTCTAAAAGGTACACAGTGATTAGACCTTTTTAGTGAGGGCTTTAGCTGAACAGCCTTACCCCTTGGTGAGAGATAGCTACCAACGGTGAGGCTCCATCTAGCCGATCTTAGTTACGTAGTTAGTCGGGTTTAAAAAAAAGACATAAGTCCATCTAGTTCAACTACTAGAAAAATGAATAATTAAATCATACACACAGTTGATCCATAAGAATTCAAAAAACCATATAAAGCATGATCCACTTAGCTCCAGCAGTGGAAAAAAAAATCCTTCCTAGGCCTCAAAGGAAATTGGATATTCCCTGCATCAACAATCTCTGATTTTATTACCTATAAATGTTAATATCCAGTTATATTCTGTGCATTTAGGAATGCATCCAGCTTTCTTAAAACAATAAACTGAGCTGGCCAGAACAGGTTTCTGAGAAAGTCTTTCCTGGACCTCCTCATGTCAGCCTACTATGGGTCAGCTCCGCCCCTCTGACCCCTTCAGGACAACCTCTTCCCAAGCCTATAAGAGGCGGCTGTCTGCCCATATGCAGTGTTCTTTTTTCGTCCTCGCTCCGGACGCCTCTTAAAACAAATATATATATACGCATACACACACGCAAGAAGAAGCAAGGTAGGAGACTTACTGCGAAACCTTCTAATGTCATGCGATCCTGCTCAGGTTCATGCGCTCTCCTGAGTTCAGAAGATCCCTTGTCTGGGCTGTAAATCTTCCCTTGTGGGGTACCCTTGGTGCTGGGTCTCAATGAAGCAGTATAAAGTACTGCATGTGTACGCCAGCCTTTAGAGAGTGGTTAAATACTGCTGGATGGGCTGTGCGGCGGCAGGCGAGTCTCACTTCAGCAGTTTAAAGAACTGCATG
>BLSH010184127.1:1550082-1566916 GCA_018402905.1 Glandirana rugosa
TGCCCCCCCCCCCCCCCCGCGCCTCTCTCTGTGGTCCTCAGAGGCCAGAAGTGACGTCTTGACATCACTTGTGGTTTTGGCAGATGTAAATTCTGCCATTTTGTATTCTGGAAAGCTGAGATCGATGTCTTTTTTTATCTCATCCTTTCCAGGATAGAGAAGAGATTTGGGGTCTTATAGACGCCAGATGTCTCCATAAAGAGGATCTGTCATGCCTTTTTTCTATCACAAGGGATGTTTACATTTCTTGTGATAGGAATAAAAACGATCAATAAAAAAAATTCCCTTGTGTGCTGTACTGTACCATAGTTTTGCGCCATTCCACGAGCGTGCAGAATTTTAAAGCATGACATTTTAAGTATCTATTTACTTTGCATAACATCCTCTTTTATATTTTACCAAAAAATTGGGTTATATATTATATTTTTTTTTTCATTAAAATTCATTAAAGTGTTTTTTTTTTAATTGCATTTGAAAAATTGCTGTGCAAATAACATGCAACATAAAAAATTGCAAAGCCCACCATTTTATTCTTCAGGGCCTCTGCTTAAAAAAAATATATATGTAAGGTTTGGGGGTTCTGAGTAATTTTCTTGCAAAAAAAATGATGATTTTTACATGCAGGAGAGAAATGCCAGATTCCGGTAGGGAATTAGTAATAAAAATACATTGATATCGTCACTGTGACCCTTAGTGCTCCATCTACGAAGATGAAACATAAGAATATCTTAAGTACGATTTGCGTTGCCAAGCCTCTTATTTTGATAATAGTACACATATGATCTGGCTTGCAAGACATGCTGGAATTTTAGTTCCCCAGTGGTTGGAAAGCCACAGCTGGGGCAATACAAATGAGGCATCCTAATGAATTTATGGCAATATGCTATCATTATTACTGTCACTAAGTATTTTATCTAATTGAAAAAAGTATAAAAAACATAACCCATAGCACTAAAAATGATCATGTGCAGGCTGATCTTCTGCCCCTGCAAACATATTCAATGAATGGCAAGTAATAAAGGGTCTGTGTATACAGGGTGGGCCATTTATATGGATACACCTTAATAAAATGGGAATGGTTGGTGATATTAACTTCCTGTTTGTGGCACATTAGTATATGTGAGGGGGGAAACTTTTCAAGATGGGTGGTGACCATGGTGGCCATTTTGAAGTCTGCCATTTTGAATCCAACTTTTGTTTTTTCAATAGGAAGAGGGTCATGTGACACATCAAACTTATTGGGAATTTCACAAGAAAAACAATGGTGTGCTTGGTTATAACGGAACTTTATTCTTTCATGAGTTATTTACAAGTTTCTGACCACTTATAAAATGTGTTCAATGTGCTGCCCATTGTGTTGGATTGTCAATGCAACTCTCTTCTCCCACTCTTCACACACTAATAGCAACACCGCAGGAGAAATGGTCCCCAAGGTCTCCCGATCTGACCCCCTTAGACTTTCATCTTTGGGGTCATCTGAAGGCAATCGTCTATGCTGTGAAGATACGAGATGTGCAGCACCTGAAACTACGGATACTGGAAGCCTGTGCTAGCATTTCTCCTGCGGTGTTGCTATCAGTGTGTGAAGAGTGGGAGAAGAGGGTTGCATTGACAATGCAACACAATGGGCAGCACATTGAACACATTTTATAAGTGGTCAGAAACTTGTAAATAACTCATGAGAGAATAAAGTTACGTTAAAACCAAGCACACCATTGTTTTTCTTGTGAAATTCCCAGTACGTTTGATGTGTCACATGACCCTCTATCTATTGAAAAAACAAAAGTTGGATTCAAAATGGCCAACTTCAAAATGGCCGCCATGGTCACCACCCATCTTGAAAAGTTTCCCCCTCACATATACTAATGTGCCACAAACAGGAAGTTAATATCACCAACCATTCCCATTTTATTAAGGTGTATCCATATAAATGGCCCATCCTGTACTGCAAAATGTGCAAGCATTCAGTTTCCTTGCATATTCCAGGCATGCAAGACATTCAGTCTGGTTACCTAATGCCTGTCTGTCAGCTTACAAATGACCTGGATGAATGACTTAGATGCAAGGAGTACACATTTTTCTGATTTGCCATTAGGCAAGTCTCTTAAAGATCCAGTTGCTTAATGCTTGGTGTGAACAGGCAGATTTATGGTTTATGGGCACAGCAATTTTCTTTACCTATATTATCATGCCTTTTGTTTCTTCCAAATATTGTTTCTGGTTTTAAAAAGCTCAGCGATGGGGTTTCCTCAATCCATTTCTTCAGAGCCTAGAAATGACATGTAATGATATTGTTAGTGACAAATATAGGAAAATATCATAGTCATAGTACACATTATAGATAGTTTACATGAGCACTTAGAGCAGTATTAAACCCAAAACCAAAAATGTAATACCTGTATACTACAACTTCCCAATCATTAGATATAGTGGCTGCATTCATTTTCTGTTTTTGGGCTTTTTTCCTCAGTTTTCACCAGGTGATCCAGCCGATAACACACGCCCTGTGTTAGAGTGCCCTCCACTCTAGATGAAGGAGGAACAGAGAGACCACTGGACAGCAGAGCTGTCAGTCTAGGTTGAGGGGAGTATTAGATGTACTAGTAGATCTAGATACACTAACATAAGGTCAAATGCCTGCTAACACTTTATAAGCGGTTACAGCAAAACGTTCTTATCCTTTTTGGGATAAAGGTTTTACATAAATAAATATAAGCTGATCATTGTAAGCACCCCCATCAGTGGCAAAGGGGTTGTCTCAAGCCTCTAACTGCTACATCTGCAGAACAGTTTGTTCTGTTTAAAAATAAAAGATTTACTGGCCAGATCACCAGGTGAAAATAAAGGAAAGAAAGTCTAAAAAAGAAAACGAATGCAGCCATCACATCTAAGAACTGGTAAGCTGCAATATATTAAATGTTTGTGTATGGGGTTTAATATCACCCCAAAAGAGTAAACAATAACAGGTGTGCAGTGCTTCAACAGGGAACGAGCAATAGATCCAAAAGGTAGTCCCAAATCCACCTGGCGGGTGCACAGACCAAGGTGTTCCTCAAACATCCCAATCATGAATATGTACAAAAGGTCGGCACTCCAAAACTCCAATGCAGTACATTTACATATTTAAAAGAGTAAAGTCGGCCTTACACTAGTAAAATTTAGTAGCAGGTAGAAAAAGTAAATGTGATTTTTGTTCGGGAAAGTTCATGCACACCTAAAATCGAATGTTAAAAGCAAACCGTATTTTTGAACAACTTTGTCACTGCATCAAATGTTGTGTTGAGAATTTTCATAATAATTTTTGAACAAATATTCGTTCAAAAAGCCACTAGTGTATGCCCCCCAACCACCCCCCCCTCAAAAAAAATGTCCATACGACCCCTTTCACACTGAGGCAGTTTTCAGGCATTTTAGCAATATAAATAGCGCTTATAAAGCGCCTGAAAACTGTCTCTCATGCCGTCCGAATGTGAAAGACGTGCTTTCACACTGGGATGGTACGCTTGCGGGACGGGAAAAAAAGTCCTGCAAGCAGCATCTTTAGGGCTGGTTGGGAGCACTGTATGCAGCGTTCCCAAACCGCCCCTGCCCTGGAATGAATGGGCAGCGCTTCGGTAGTGCCTGAAAAGCGCTTCGGAGGCGCCGCAACAAGGGCTTATTTAACCCCTTTTTGCAGGTTAAAAACGTCCTGCTAGTGGCTGAGCGGCGCTTTACCGCTAACGCTGACGTGGCCCCAGTGTGAAAGGGGTCTACTTCTCAGGATCTTTCATCCAAAGCCCAATGCAAGTTGATGAGCTGCAACCAAGTCAATGTACTATAATACATGTTTTACCACAGGCACATAATACGTGAATTATAGAAAGACCAAATGCATATATGGTATAATGGCTTCAATGAAACAAGAACAAGCCTGCTTGTTTAATAGGCTCGGGCAAATGCAATGATTGTGTGTAAAGACAATAACCCACAGTAGCCAATTAGAATCCACTTTTTTCTTTACTTTACTAAGATCAGCTGACATTTGGTTGGTTGCTACAGTATAGGTAACTTTACATTACATAAACCTATCAACAGTAACAATGTTAGCAGATGTCAGAGACAAATTTATAAGACCTCTCGCACATTCCCCTCTTTAAAGCACCTCTTCTAACTGTCTTTTCTGTCTTCCATTCCATTCTCTAGGCCTCATATCTAGGTTGTATTCCAATAGGGCTAATGAGACCTATCCACATTCCCCCTCACGTATTCATAAGTGGGTACTCTAGAACACAAATATCGGATGGCTATTTGGGAGACCATCAAATCCTGTTCTCAATCCTTCCCTGAATGGATTGCTAAGTTTGTTCCTATTTATCCATCGGTTTGTTTTCAGGGTTGTAAGGAGACTGAACTCATCTCTACATTTGGTGGACGTGTTCCCTGGTGTGGGATTTCTGGACTGAAGTGTTTGGAATCCTCACAACAATAAACCACATTTAAAGAGGAAAGGGAATTGGGACTTTGAGTGAGGCAGATGGCAACAGAAAGGATAACGTGTGTGAAGTAACTAAGTATGTTTATTGTCATAAAGGGGGAATACAATCGCACTCAATACGAATAACATTACAGGGCCACTACACACATAACCATTTTTTTTTTTAGGAGTCATACCTCGGAGGCCGCATTGGTGCTGCATCTGTCCTCCGGCCCCTCTGCACTAAGAACTGAGCAATCAAACACTGCCGATCGCTTGGTTTTCAGAGCTTCCCGAGCAGAGACCCGTAGACTGTCAGTCACAGCTCTCTGCTCTGTTCCCTCCTCACTGGCCTGTGGATGGAGTGGCCGGCTCAGGCTCTCAGTGGTTTGCTGAAAGGCTGAGCTGTGTGTCAGTCCAGGCACCTGGCAGATCCTGTCTCCGTGGTCGTGATGACGCGATGCCTGGACTGACAGCAATGATGTCAGTAGAGAGCGGACTTCAGCCCGCTCTCTGCTGAGAAACGGTCACAGGAGTGCAAAATGAACTGCACTCCTGTGATCCATAGAAGTACAGCCAAATGAGCTTTGACTGAACTTCTCCTTTAAGTTATGTGTAATAAAATGGAATGACACAGGGAAAAGGTATTGAACACATGAAGAAAGGGATGCACAAAAGGCATAGAAAGCCAAGACACCAGCTGAAATCTATCAGTAATTAGAAAGCATTAATATCTGCTAGTTCAGCCTCAACTGATGGCCTATAAAAAGGTGTCTCATTACCAAAGTGTCGCACAAGAAACATCTCATTATGGGTAAAAGCAAAGAGCTCTCTCAAGACCTCTGCAACCTTATTAGTGCAATACATACTGATGGCATTGGTTACAGAAGGATTTCTAAACTTCTGAATGTTCCAGTGAGCACTGTTGGAGCCATAATCCGTAAGGGGAAAAAACACCATTTCACCATAAACTGGCCATGACCAGGTACTTCTCGCAAGATTTCGGCAGGAGTGAAAAGAAATATCAGAAGAGTTTTCCAAGAGCCAAGGACCACGTGTGGAGAGCTTCAGAAAGACCTAGAATTAGCAGGTACAATTGTTTCAAAGAAAATAATAAGCAATGCTCTCAACCGCCATGGCCTGTATGCACGCTCACCATGCAAGACTCCATTGCTGAAGAAAAAGAATGTTGAAACTTGTTTAAAGTTTGCAGCACAACATTTAGACAAGCCTGTAAAATACTGGGAGAATATAGTCTGGTCAGATGAGACCAAAATTGAACTCTTTGGATGCCATAATGCACATCATGTTTGGAGGTCAAATGGCACTGCACATCACCCCAAAAACATCATACCAACAGTGAAGTTTGAAGGTGGGAACACCATGGTGTGGGGCTGTTTTTTCAGCAAAGTTCATATCATTGAAGGAAAAATGAATGGGAAAATGTACCAAGACATTCTTAAAAAAAATCTGCTGCCATCTACCAGGATGATGAAGATGAAACGAGGGTGGACATTTCAGCAAGACAATGATCCCAAACACAAAGCCAAGGAAACTCTCAATTGGTTTCAAATAAGTAAAATAAAGTCCATCTAGTTAAACAATAAAAAAAAACACAACAACCATACAATCCCATACACACAATCCAATACCCATAGTTGATCCAGAGGAAGGCGAAAAACCCCAGCAAAGCATGATCCAATTTGCTACAGCTGGGGGGAAAAAAATCCTTCCTGATCCCCCAAGAGGCAATCGGATATTCCCTGGAACAACTTTACCCATAAACGTTAGTACCCAGTTATACACTGAGTCTATTCCACATTTTCACAGCTCTTACTGTGATGAAACTTGTCCGTATTTGGAGATTAAATCTCTTTTCCTCCAGACGTAAAGAGTTCCCCCTTCTCCTCTCTGAAGACCTTAAAGTAAATAACTCAACACCAAGTTCACTATATGGACCCCTTATGTATTTGTACATTTTCATCATACCCCCCCCCCCCCTTAATCTCTTCTCAAGAGAGAATAACATCAGTTCCTCTAATCTATCCTCATAGCTGAGCTCCTCCATGCCTCTTATCAGTTTGGTTGCCCTCTGCACTTTTACAAGTTCCCAGATTTAATTTTTGAGAACAAGTGCCCAAAACTGAACTGCAAATTCCAGATGAGGTTTTACTAATCATTTGTACAGTGGCAAATTATATCTCTCTCTCTGCAGTCCATACCTCTCTTGATACAAGAAAGGACTTTACTCGCTTTGGAAACCACAGCTTGACATTGCATGCCATTATAAAGCTTATGATCTACCAAAACCCCAAGATCCTTCTCCACTATGGATTCCCCGAGTTGTACCCCCCCCCCCCAGTATGTATGATGCATGCATGTTCTTAGCCCCCAAGTGCATTTATCAACATTAAACATTTGCCACAGTCGCCCAAGAAACAGTGCATTGCATAGCTTGGTGTCATATGCAAACACTGAAATTGTACTTTTAATCCCAGACCCTATATCATTTAAAAAGATATTAAAAAGTAAGTGTCCCAACACTGAACCTTGAGGTACACCACTGATAACCTAAGACTATTCAGTGTAAGAATCATTAAAGCGGACCTTCAGTAATTTTTTCAACTTTCCATCTATTAAATTTTCTGCTCTTGTTGCTTTAACTTTGGATAGTAAAACATTTTTTTTCTGCCAGTAAATACCTTATACGGCCCACTTCCTGTTTCTTGTCTGGTCAGTAGCCTAGGCTTATGACATCATGCACAGCTCTTGCTCTCACTTGTGAGAGTTTGCCAGGAAGGGGGGGGGGGGTGAGTCATAAGGCCAATGAGAGCTGCAGAGCTGGAGGTGTGCCCCTGTAAAGCCAGTAGCTTCAGCTGCCCACAGTTAAAATGGCTGCAGCCAGACTTAGTGGGGGGATATTTCTGCAGCATATTTGGCAAGTACAGAATCACACGTGATTGGAGGGAAGCTTCAGAATGGCAAAAAAGTTTTTATTACAAATTATGTGAGCAGACTGCAGTTCCTCTTTAACCACTACTCTCTGAATTATGTCTTTTAGCCAGTTTTCTATCCATTTACAAACTGATCTTTCCAAGTCTGTAGACTTTACCTTACACATTAGCCGTGTGTGGGGAACTGTGTCAAATGCTTTTGCAAAATCCAAGTAGGGTGGTAATTCTTGACAAACAATTTTACCACGAACAGATGACAGAAATGTTATCTGATGAATGTACATATCAGAGATTAGCAAGAGACCCCACCTTACGTTATAGAGACCAGTTGAATTTACCGGTGGATTATGGTCACAGAACACATGTGTTGATTAATAAGGAACAGAGATATCTGATCCCAAGTGTATGTAGGGTTCCATTTATTTACACATTGCCAAAGTTGCACAAAAATGCTACGTGTCCCCTGGCCCATTGTAGATGGGATAGGGTCAGTTACAGCAAGGTTAGGGGAATACCTAGACAAATTCTTGCAACCGAGTGTTTTAACCCCTTCCTTACCGGGCACTTAAACCCCCCTCCTGCCCAGACCAATTTTTGGCTTTCAGCGCTGTCGCATTTTGAATGACAATTGCGTGGTCGTGTGACGTTGTACGCAAATAAAATTTGCGTCCTTTTTTTCCCACAAATAGAGCTTTCTTTTGGTGGTATTTGATCACCGCTGCGTCATTTCTGATCACCGCTATAAACAAAAAATGAGCGACAGTTTTGCAAAAAAGAACAATATTTTTTACTTTTTTGCTAAAGTACAAATCCAGTAAAAAAATTATTCATCAGTTTTGGCCGATATATATTCTTCTACATATTTTTGGTAAAAAAAAAAAAAATCGCAATCGGCGTATATTGATTGGTTTGCGCAAAAGTTATCGCGTCTACAAACTGGGAATTGATTTCTGGCGTTTTTATTATTTATTTTTTTTTACTAGTAATGGCGGCGATCTGCGATTTTTATTGGGACTGCGATATTGGGGCGGACATGTCGGACATTTTTTACACATTTTTGGGACCAATGACATTTATACAGCGATCAGAAATTTAAATGTCCACTGATTACTGTATAAATGTCATTGGCAGTGAAGGGGTTAACCTGCAGGGGGCAGTGAAGGGGTTAAATATGTTCCCTGGGTGTTCTAACTGTGGGGGGGCGGGGCTGGTCGGGACATAACAGATATAACTGATCCCAGTGACAGGGATCAGTAGATCTGCTTGTCCCCTGTCACAGAACGGGGAACTGCCGTGTTTACAATGGCGGTTCCCCGTTCTGAGGCTCCTAAATGTGATCGGCGGGTCTCGGGCGGACTCGGCGCGCCGCCGCTGCCGCCAGGGGGCGCGCTGGAGCATGCGCAGTGGAGGACGTCCATGGACGTCCTCCCGGCATTTCAGATCCGCGCTGGAGCCGTATTTTGGCAATAGCGCGGATCTGAAGTGGTTAAAGACTTGAGCATATCTAAGGGATACCAAGGATTCGCTGTTGGCCATTTGAGATATTAAACTACAGAACACCTCACTGACTTATTTGGTGAGAGCAGATGTATTGTCATTATGTACTAATATTCAACATGACGATGCTCTGCTAGCACTAAATTGGGCATTTAGTAAAAGGGACGACTTTTTTTACAGAAAGCGTTGGATCTTTGTTTGACGTACAACTATTTCTGGTATCAAAAGGTTTTTTTACAGCCAACGAAATGGTGTTGCTATGGGGGGGTAAATTTGCCCCTAGCCTTGCCAATATTTTTATGGCAGAAAGGGAAGATAGATATATATTTAGTGAGTCCAGGCCTGAATTATGTTTTTATTGTTTCTTTATCTAGGAGGGATCTGAACAAACTCTTCATCAATTCATACACCATTTGAATATAGTTTAATTTAATATTAGATTGGAACATCAATGGAGGGATAAAGAGATCAACGTTTTGACTCTAACAATATTCAGGACAGGTAATGATTTGACTACCAATGTTTATTTTAAACCTACTGAAAGAAATAGTTACTTAGCAATTAGAAGTGGCCATCAGGTCAATTAACACATATCAGAAGAAACTGTACCTCAGACACACATTTCTTGGAGCAATCTAAGATTATTAACCACTTGACCACTGGGCACCCAAACCCCCTTAACAACCAGACCAATTTTCAGCTTTCAGTGCTCTCACATTTTTAATAACACTGTACCCATATGAAATTTTTGTCCTTTTTCACACAAATAGAGCTTTCTTTTGGTGGTATTTAACCCCTTCCTTACCGGGCCATTTCTGGCACTCCTCTCCTACATGTAAAAATCATCATTTTTTTGCTAGAAAATTACTCAGAACCCCCAAACATTATATATGCTTTTTAGCAGGGACTCTAGGGAATAAAATGGCAATCATTGCAACTTTTTATATCACACGATATTTGCGCAGGAATTTTTCAAACGCGTTTTTTTTTGGAAAAGAAACAGTTTAGTGAATTAAAAAAATACAAAACAGTAAAGTTAGCCCAATTTTTTTGTGTGTTGTAAAAGAGGATGTTACGCCAAGTAAATTGATACCCAACATGTCACTCTTTAAAATTGCGAACACTCGTGGAATTGCGCCGAACTTTGGTACTTAAAAATCTCCATAAGCAACGCTTTAACATTTTTTACAGGCTACATGTTTAGGGTTACAGAGGAGGTCTAGTGCTAGAATTGTTGCTCTCACTCTAACGCATGTGGAGATACCTCACATGTGTGACTTGAACACCAGTTACATATGTGGGCGGGGCTTACGTATGCGTTCGCTTCTGCGCGTGAGCACGCGGGGATGGGGGGACTTTAATATTTTTTTTTTTTTATTATTATTATTTAGTTTACTTTTTTTTTAATTTTTACATTGTCTCTTGAATTTTTTTTTTATTATCACTTTTATTCCTATTACAAGGAATGTAAACATCCCTTGTAATAGGAATGGTACGTGACAGGTCCTCTTTATGGAGAGATGTGAGGTCAATATGACCTCACATCTTTCCTGCAGCCTGGAAAGACTGAGATCAGAAAAAAAAATTCTGATCCCAGCCGTTCCAGCCGTGATCACGGCTTTGTTTACTAAAGCCGGCCCGGACGTGATGTCATAACGTCGCGCCCGGGCCTCCGAGGGTCATAGAGATGACTGGTGACCAGATGACAATCCAGCGGCGACGGATCTCTTCTCCCTGCCGCCGATCATACGGGCGGCACGGGAGAAGCACCGAATGGCGGCGGGAGGGGGGGGGCGTCCCCTCCCGCTGCCTATAAGAACTGCCGCTATGATCGTTCTTATTTTGTACACAATCGCCAGCCTAAAAAAATTATATCTGGACGGTGCCTCTAGCTGCTGGCACCGTTCAGATATCACCCCTCAAAGTCCAGGACGTCCTACAGGTGGGAAGGGGTTAATAACTGCTGGGTTTTTTATTTCTTATGCTATAAAATGAGAAAAGACCGAAATTTTGTAAAAAAAAAAAAAAAGCCTTTTTTTCGTTTGTTATAAAAGTTTGCAGCAAATTAGTAATTTCCTGACAGACGTGTGGATGGGTTAACCCCACCTCCTCTCCACTCCTATAGGACCCCCACTCCCATAAATTTGGGCTCAGAGCCAGAGGCCGCATTCCTTTTTTGTCCTCCTAAGGACCAGAATGAATGAAGTCTTACCTTGGATAAAGTGTCCGCGATCGAGGCCCGGTTGTTCGGCAAGCTGTGCCCCGGAAGATGTGTGATTCCCAGCCGTTGGTGGGTTGGAGAAGGGTGATAGATGTGGTCCCATGTAAAACCCCAGCAGTCCTCAGCAGTGAGTGGGGTGAAGATGGGTGATGGATGCGGTGCAATATAAAATCTCCAGCAGCCCCAGCTATGAGCAGGGTGGAGAAGGATGATGGATGCGGTCCCATGTAAATCCCTAGCAGTCCCCATCTGTGAGTGGGGTGAAGAGGGGTGATGGACGTGGTGCCATGAAGAGTTTAAGCCTGGCCATTGGCAGGCAAAGCAGCAGTACGGCCTAATAGCCTAGCTAAGAGCAGGCGGCCATAAACATCCTGGGCCAATGCAGCAACAGCGTCTTCTGTATCCAGACCTAGTCGTGGGGAATGCCGTGCGTAGTGATGTATACCATTATATTGCATATTCCATGGTAGCAGTTTGTGTGTTTATCTGTTTGCCTGTTTTTTTCCTGGCTTTAGTGTCTTCCAGTCTATGGCGGCTGGAGCGCACCTGCGTTCCAAGTCGCCGCATTCTCTTCCAGCCTAGCGTCCTTGGGTTACTCCTGCCCAGGGACTCAGCGCATGCGTGCTGTGGACGGCGGTGGCATCATTACAAATGCAGAAGTTCAATCAATGGTCAGTACTGTTGATATTGTGTTTTCTCTGTGGGCAGCTTGCAGCAGTTTCCCAAATGCTGTGTGCAATCATCACAGGTGTTTGCTCTGCATTACAACCTTGTGTGCTGTCTTCGTGTGATTGTATCACCTGTGCAGATTGGCTGTTTGTGCAGCTCACACTACAGATGCATCACTGCTCCCCCTTGTGGCCAGCCCTTGCGTAGTAAGTTTTAAAGGGTGTTTAACCATTTTCTTTCCTCGCTTGCCTGGGCACTCTTGGGTTTTTAACCCTTTCCTTTCTGCTTTTTTTTGTGAGTCCTTCTAGGTCAGATTGACAATTCACGGCATGAGATCAGCAAGACCTCTTTAGGTCACAACATCAACTTTCTTCATCCAGATTTAGTCATCATAAGTCACCGTCAAGGTCCAGCCTTCATAGCAGAAGCTCTGAATCCTTGTCTAGGCACCGCACTCAACGATATGTCAGCTGCACCAAGGAAGGAGCCTGCTGGGGATGCAGGATTCAGGTCCCAGAGGGCAGGTCTCTATGTGAGCAATACTATGCCCGGGCAGTTGGAGAAGAGGATTTCCAGCAAATGGAGTCTCTGGTGAGCCGCGGGGTGCAAGAAACCCTTAAAGAGTAGGGTATAAGCTACACGCAATGTCCAACAGCCGTTACCGTGTGTTTCTCCCACTAGGATGACTAGGAAGAACGGGAACCATCCCAACCATGCCATCCATCTATGAAGACTTCAGACAGTGAGGCAGAGAGAGAGTCAGTTTGCCCTTGTGGCACCTTTTTGGTCAAAGCTATGAAGGGGGCATTTACATGGGTAGAACCTTTAGAGTCTCCTGCAAAGCAAGAAATTCCTTAAACCCCTCTAGAGAGCGTTTTAATTTCCCATTCCTGTCGGAACTAAGGGATATCATTTTGAATGAGTGCATGAGATATACCTCCCTCCTGAGCAAGATGGCCAAGCTCTATCCGTTCAGGGATAAGGATGTGAAGCATCGAAAGGCTGCCTCTCTAATTGTTGAAGCCTTGATGAGGCAAGCAAGCCGGTCGCTCTTCCTTGGAAGATGCAGTGATTGGCTTGAAAGTCGGCCTGGGCTGTGGTGGCCATGTTTAAAGCGCTGAAAATGTGGAAGAAGAGTGTGGACGCAGTATTCAAAACATTTTCAGATGAAGCGACCAGAAACTTTGTAATTCAGGAGCCAGAGCTGGTGGTAGTTTCCATGATGAGGCTTCATTTGACATCATATACATTGTAGTAATGTTCTCGCTAGCTATGGCTAAGTGAGCGCTATGGCCCTGGCTTGCTGATCCCACCTCTAGCAGGCGTGGTGGAAGATCCCTTTGAGGGAGCTTCATCGTTTGCAACAAGCTGAACAGCACCATAACCTGGGCCACATTTGGTTTTTGGCTCAGGACCGGCACCTGCTAGGCCAGAAGAAAACGTTGTCTAGAAGAGTGTGCAGGGGTCGCGCGCTTTTACAGACCAGGTCAGAATTTTAGGAAAAGCTGGTGAAGAGGCCAGGTGTCCCCTCAAATGTCTGCTAAAAGAACTTGACCTGGGGTATTTGAGAAGCTGAGTTTGGGCCTCAGATTGTTGGAACGTCAAATCGGTCATTTCAGGATACGCATGGGCCTTCGGATGTCCTCCTCATCTCAGATTAGTGTTCACAGATTACCTCACTCAGAGGTAAAGAGGCAGATACTCTTGTATTATGTAAGGTCTTTGGTGTCGCAAAGTGCTGCTGTGCCAGACATAGAAGGGGGAAGATTTCTGGGCATGTACTTACCCCTCTTTATGGTTCTGAAGAACAGCTTGCAGAGGCAGAGGCCAGCTATAGACCTCACGCACCTAAAACAATTTTCATCTAAAAGGAGAAGTTTATGATGGGGATCCAGCCAGGTGCCTGGCTCGTTTTCATAGACCTAAATGTTTACTTGCATTGTTACTTGAATCTGGCCTGGTCTTGTTTCCACCTGCGCACCTTTCAGTATCTAAAATTATTGGCACTATGGTGTCTATGTATCCTATGGTCAAGTGGACGCTCTGGAGAATGCTGCCCTTCCAGAAGGGTTTTCCCAAGCAGTGAGAGCCAGGAAGTAGAATGCAGGTCATCTACATTCTCAGTCATGAGAGAGCCCTTGGTGGCTGCAATGGAGAAATGTATTCATTTGCCATTCCATTGCCCCATCTCCTGGTTCACAATCACATCCGATACCAGTGATATGAAATGGGGGGGCTTACTGCCTATCAGAGATAGCACAGGACAGGGGGGCTGTCAGTGTCACAAGAGTGTGAAAACATTCTGAAATTACTGGCAGCCTTCTGCACCCTACAAGCCAGTTATACCTTGGACTCAGACGAATCTAGCGTTATCTCAGCGGCTTATGTCCCCGGAATCCATAATATTCTAACGGGCTTTCTTTCCAGAGTCCAACTTAAAAACAATGAATGGTCTCTCCATGTTGAAGTTTTTAGGCGGATTTTGTCCCTGGAGGCCAGTCCAGAAGTCAATCTGTTTGTCTCCCTGTGCAACAAGAAGTTGGAGAAGTTTTATACTGTTGGAAGTACAACAGTAAAGTTGCTTGGTACTGTGAACTATATATATGCATTATAACTGTCTATACCAGTAGGTGGCACTGCAGTATTAGTGTGTATTCTGTGTTATAATGTTATCACAGGATGTACCTTCTGTATATAAGTGTGCACTTGTATAGTTCCTGTTCCCATCTCCATGCTATAAGACATATTCTGCTATTTCTCCATGAAATTAAAGTATTATTTTCACTCAAGAAGCTTCCAACACATGATATCAATACTCTGCTAATAACATATATGTGGGGCCGGTATCTCCAAGGTTTCAGGACAGAGGCCCTGACGGATCTTTGGATATGCAGCGGAACCTGTGCGATTATTCCAGTTCCGGTCATCCTCGGGTTTTTATGAAGACTCAGAACAGAAGCTGTGCAGGTAGAGGCCGGGGTGCCGCAATGGCCATATAAACCATGGCTCCCTGTGCTAGCGCGGCTCAGCTACCGGAAACCAGAGCCCATTCCCCTCAGGCCAGACCTTCTGTCACGGGTGCAATTCTACATCGATGTCCAGCACAGTGGCGCCTGATGGTCTGGTCTTGAGATTGGAGGCCCTCGGCTGCTCCTCCAGAGTCATCTTTGCTCTCATGAATACTAGGAGAACGAACACAAACAAAGGAGAATTAGGTCAAAGTTTGTAATGATCCTGAATTTCAAAATATTCTGGACTTCCTTCAGTCAGATTTAGATCTGGCCTTATCGGTCAACACCCTCAGAGTACGATTGTCAGCGTTCTTCGCCGTCACAAGTGTATCCAGATCTAGGTTTTTTTCCTGTCCGACAATTCTGTAAGGGAGCAACTGGGCTCAGACTTTGGAGTAAGCAGAGGCTTCCCAAATGGTACCTTCCTCTTGTTCTCGACTCTCTTTCGGGAATTGGAGCACAGTATTCTAGGACTGTCTCCATTAAGACCTCTGTCAAGTTTACCTTTCTCGTGACTATCATGTCGGCATATAAAGCCTCAGAAACTGAAGCATTGCCATGGAGAACCTTTCTTAAGGCTCTCCCAGAGCGAGTGGTGCTGTCACCTATGCTCGACTCAAATCTCAAGGATACATCCTTTCATGGAAACCAAGGAATTGTTCTGCTAACCTTTAGAGTACTAGTATGCGTCCTTTAGACATGGGAGAGGTCATGTTGTGACTTAGTAAATGGGGAATCCTGAGTTTGACTCTCAGTAGAACCTTTTCTTTTACAAATAGTGATCTGACTTTTGCGCTACTATGAGTGACTTGGCAAGTGTAAAACAAATGTGAGCTATCTATCTTTTTCTCTTTTTTTTTTCTCTTTTTCTTTTTTGCTCCACCTCAGAAGTACACCAACCTGAGGTTAATCAGTTTGAAGATCATATGCTTTCTTCAGTCGGGTCTTTCATCATTTGTGGTATTTTTGTTCATGCTTACACCTAACAGATTTAATCGACTTCCTAAGTAGTCGTTTTTAATAGTCTACTTTTCCCCAGGTCCTCCCTCTCTTTCCTTCCTGATCCCTATGTCCCCCCCTCCCCTAAAAAAAAAAAAAAAAAATATATATACACAAGTCTTTCCTAGGTATAAGATTGCCTTTTCTTTGGTTCTAGGAATCTCTCAGATATTATTATATCTGCAAGCTATAGATTCCTTCAGGCTTATAGAATGCCAAAAACATGGGAAACGTGTCTCATCTAGGACGATTGTGGCATGGGTTGTCCAGGCCATCCGACAGGCTCACAGAGCTGAGGCTTGGCTCTCTGGAGGTGGTGACCACTCATTCGACCAGGAGTGTGTCTACATCTCGGGCAGCTTTGCAGCATGTGGTTCCCAATGTAATCCGTAAGGCGGCCTTGCGGCCCTCAATCAATACATTTATGGCTCATTATTGTGCAGAGCCTGCTTCTTTATCCTCTGTTTATTGTGGCTTTAAGGTCCTGTCTGTTGACGATACAAATTAAAGTCTTTGGTTCAGCATTGCCCGCCCATGAGGTGTATGGCTAGTTATTTCCCATACGTATGCTGCCATGGAGTCTGTCAAGTAAACTGAAAATTTCCTATCAATACTTACCGTCATTTTCCTTTCCTGATGGACTCCATGGCAGCAGGAGTTGCCACCCCAGTGTCAGGAGTAGGCTAGTTACAGAACGCGGCCTCTGGCTCTGAGCCCAAAATTATGGGAGTGGGGTCCTATAGGAGTGGAGAGGAGGCGGGGTTAACCCATACGTATGCTGCCATGGAGTTCAACAGGAAAGGAAAATTACGGTATTTGATTTTGAAATTTTCCGTTTCTTCTTCATAAATTGTGGCCAAAATTTATACTGCTACATATCTTTAGTAAAAAAAAACTAAATTAGTGTATATTATTTGGTCTTTGTGAAGGTTATAGAGTCTACAAGCTATGGTGCCAATCACTGAAAATTGATCACACCTGATGTACTAATGGCCTATCTCATTTATTCAAGCCGGGAAAGTAAAAATAC
>BLSH010184127.1:1566926-1578004 GCA_018402905.1 Glandirana rugosa
TTCTGAGTCCCCCCCCCCCCCCCCCAAATTACCCCTTTTTGGAAAGTAGACAGTCCAAGGTATTTATTAAGAGGCATGGTGAGTTTTTTGAAGTTGTAACTCATTTCCTACAATTCTTTTTTTTTTTTCTCACAAAATTGTCATATTAACAGGTTATTTCTCACACACACAGCATATGCATACCACAAATTACACCCGAAAATACATTCTACTACTCCTCCTGAGTATGGCAATACCACATGTGTAAGACTTTTACACAGCATGGCCACATACAGAGGCCCAACATGCAGGGAGCGCCATCAGGCGTTCTAGGGGCATAAAATACACATCTAATTTCCTGACTACCTCTTGCACTTTTGAAGGGCCTGGAGCACCAGGACAATTGAAAAGCCCAAAAAATGACCCAATTTTGGAAAGCAAACACCCCAACATATATTCTAGGAGGCATAATGAGTCTTTTGAACATGTCATTTTTTCCACAGGTTTTTAAAAAATGTGGAAAGAAAATGAAAACGCTTTTTTTTTACACAAAGTTGTCCATTTATACAATATTTCTAACACACAGCATGTACATAGCAAACATTACACCACAAAACATATTCTGCTACTCCTCCTGAGTATAGTGATACCACATGTGTGACACTTTTCTACAGCCTGGCCACATACAGAGGTCCAACATGCAGGGAGCACCGTCAGGTGTTCTAGGGGCATACATTTCAAGTTGAATTTGATTACCTATTACACTATTTTGAGGCACTGTACTGGCATTGATGGGCAGTGTAGTGGCACTGATGTGTCACGGATGAGAACTTATGTGGTATGGATGAGCATAAATGAGGCACAAATGAGCCATGGATGGGGATGGATGAGCCGTGGATGAGGATGACCGAACACGGATGGGGATGACCAAGCATGGATGGGGATGACTGAGCATGGAAGGAGATGACTGAGCACAGATGGGGATGACTGAGCACGGAAGAAAGAGGATGAATGAGCACGGATGGGGATGACCGAGCATGAATGGGATGACAGAGCACGGATGGGGATGGATGAGCACGGATGGGGATGGATGAGCACAGATGGGGATGGATGAGCACAGATGGGGATGGATGAGCACGGATGGGGATGGATGAGCATGGATGGGGATGGATGAGCACGGATGAGGATGACTGAGCATAGATGGGGATGACTGAGCACGGATGGGATGACTGAGTATGGAGGGGATGACTGAGCACGGATGGGGATGGATGAGCAGGGATGAGGATGACTGAGCACGGATGGGTGGGTGAGCTTGGATGGGTGGATGAGCATGGATGGGTGGATGAGCATGGATGGCTGGGTGGGGGAGCGTGGATAGATGGGTGAGCATGGCTGGGTGGTTGAGCATGGATGGGTGAGGATGGCTAGGTGGGTGAGCATGGATGGCTGGGTGAGCATGGATGGCTGGCTGGGTGAGGATGGCTGGCTGAGTGAGCATGGATGGATGGATGGGTATGGATGGGGTGCAGCCTGGCACATAGCAGCGCTTGCATTGATCTCTCCCCCTCTCCTCTCACACTGCACCGATCGGTGCGGAGAGGAGAGAGAAAAGCCGGAACTTCCGCCAGCCTATTTACATGTGATCGCTCCGTCATTTGACGAAGCGATCACATGGTAAAAGGCCGATGCGAGCTGCCATTTACCGCAATCCATGAAGCGTCGGGTCCTCCGGACTCGGCGGTCAGGGATATTCCTGGGTGCGTGCCCCAGGGGGCGCGCGGGATGCGCGTTCATGGGCGGACGTCACTGTATGTCCTCCCAGAATTAAGCAACCGCCTTGTAGCCGTCATTTGGCTATGGGGCGGTTGTTAAGTGTTTAAGCAGAAATTTCTGTAGAAGGGTTATTCTGATATACAGTTAGAAGATGAGATTCAGAGAATGCTAGCTACTCCCAGGGACTATTATTTGTCGAACGATATGCATAGGATAGTGGATGAGAGTAAGCAATGGAGTTTTATCTCTGACTTTAATTGTCAATACCGGGAGATCCATGGGCATGTATTGCGGATGGATAGAGTTCTGAGGACTGCACTTCCTTTGAAACCATCTTTTATTTATAGAAAAGCGCCCAGTTTTGGGGATAATATTGTGCAAAAAATTATTGATCCTCCTTTTAAATCTACATCGTGGCCAGACCGAAAAGGTTTCTTTGCATGTGGGAGGTGCAAGGTATGTCACCATACAAAAAATAATGTGAGGCGACGTACGTACCTAATTCACCTCTAATAGTACTAGTCGTGAATATGAGATCAATTATCTCATTACTTGTGACACCACTCATGTTGTGTATGCATTGGTCTGTCCTTGTAAACTTATTTATATAGGACATACAAAAAGGGCCTTGAAGCTGAGAGTTGGTGAACATGTGGCAAACATTATTAACCACTTGCCGACCGCCCGCCGCAGCATGACGGCGGCAAAGTGGCTCGTTATCGCAAACCGCCGTCACCTGACGGTGCCCGCAATAACTAGCATTGTGAGCGTGCGTGCCGCCAGAGGCGCACTCACTGTGTTCCGGGGGGGGCCAGGGAGCGCGTAGGGCGGACTTGATCGCCGCCGGCTACCCGCAATGCCCCCCCCCGCAGTGAAAGATCGGAGGTCCGTGTATGTAAACACGGATCTCCGTTCTGACAGGGGGGAAGGGCTGTGATCACAGGCTTCCTGTATATGGAAGCCGTGATCACTCCCCTCCCCCTGCCAGCCCAGCCCCCATACAGTTAGAACACACTGAGGGAACACAGTTAACCCTTAGAGCGCCCCCTCCAGGTTAACTCCTTCACTGGCAATGGCATTCACACAGTAATCAGTGCATTTTTATAGCACTGATCGCTGTATATATGCCAACGGTCCCAAAAAAGTGTCAAAATGGTCCGACATGTCCGCTGCAATATCGCAATACCGGGAAAAAACGCAGATAGCTGCCATTACTAATAAAAAATAGAATAAAAACCCCAGAAATTTCTCATCATCCGTAAATGCAGCAAATTTTGTGCAAACCCATCAATAAACGCCGATTGCGATTTTTTTAACCTAAAATATGAGGAAGACTATAAATCGGCCAAAACCGATGAAAAAAGGGATTTTATTAAAACTTACCGTAAAATCCTTTTCTCCGAGTTCACTGACAGACGCAGCTCTCCATTACGTGTGGGTTTATGCTGGTCTCACTAGGAGTTAACTAGGCAGGGAAAAGAAACAGCTGGCCCCTCCCATGGGGGCCGTCCCCTCTTCCCACATAAACCCCCTCATAGCATAGCTCTTCAGTTCGTACACAAGCCCTACAAGAACAGAGCACAGAGGGGTGGGTGCTGCGTCTGTCAGTGAACTCGGAGAAAAGGATTTTACGGTAAGTTTTAATAAAATCCCTTTTTCTCCCATCGTTCACTGACAGACGCAGCTCTCCATTACTTGTGGGGATGTCCCCAAGCTGTGTCAAATAGAGGGCTGGGTAAACACTAACAGTACCCAACTGAACCTCTAAGGAGGCGCCAGACGCGCCTACACTGCCGTCTGCAAAATTTTGCGGGCAAAAGCAGCATCCGAAGATGCTAGCACATCAACTTTATAAAACTTAGTGAAAGTGTGAACCGAGGCCCAAGTGGCCACCTTGCACACCTGCGACACCGAGACCCGGTGCCTGAAAACCCAGGAAGTGCTAACAGCCCGGGTAGAATGAGCCGTGACCGGAAGAGGGGGAACCTTGCCCCGAATAGAATACGCATGAGTCACGGTCTGTCAGATCCAACGAGAAATCATAGGCGACGAGGCCGCCAACCCTTTGCGCGGGCCCTCTGACAGCACAAACAAGGCATCAGCTTTACGAAGAGAAGCTGTAGCAGCCAAATACACTCGTAAGGCCCCACTACGTCCAAAGCATGCAACTCAAACTCCTTTGGGTGCGATGGATGAGGGCACAATGAAGGAAGAACAATATCTTCATTAATGTGAAAGGAAGAAACCACCTTCGGAAGGAATGAAGGAGAGGGTCGCAAGACCGCCTTGTCCTTATGCAGGACCAGGTAGGGAGACTTGCACGATAGTGCTGCTAATTCAGACACCCATCTGGCGGAAGTGATGGCAACTAAAAAGGCCACCTTCTGCGACAGCAGTTGTAAAGAAATCTCCCTGATATTCTCATATGGCGGTTTCTGAAGTACAGAAAGCACCAATTCCGCTCCCACGGAGCCATCGGAACCTTCACCCGAGGTGCCACATGTCGCACACCTTGTACAAAGGTACGATCAACGAGTGCGAAGCCAAAGGTCCCTGAAAAGGAATCGCCAGAGCCGATATCTGGCCCTTGAGAGTGCTCAAAGCCAGTTTTTTGTTCAGGCCCTGCTGCAAAAAGTCAGGACCCTGGACACGACATAAGAGCGAGGGTTAAGACCCTCCGTCTCGCACCAAGCTATACAAGCCTTCCAGGTGCGGAGGTAAATCTTTCGAGAAGTAGACTCGCGAGCCTTCAACAATGTAGGGATCACCGAGTCAGCGACTCCCCTGTCTCTTAGCACCTGGGACTCAATAGCCAAGCCGTCAAAGCCAGCGAGGGTAAAGCAGGGTGCAGGATGGGCCCCTGAGACAGAAGGTCATCTCGCAGCGGAAGCCGCCAAGGGGCGTCTGCCACCATTTGCACCATGTTGGCGTACCAAGTGCGCCGAGGCCAATCTGGAGCCACCAGGATATATTGGTATTCCCTCCGCCACTATCCTGCGTATCAATCGCGGAAGCAGTTAATCGGAGGGTAGGCATACAGAAGGCAGTAACGGCCCCAGTGGGCCACCAGAGCATCCATGGCCACTGCCAACAGATCCTCCATTCTGGACACAAAGGTCTTCACCTTGTGATTGAACCGAGACGCCATGAGATCCACGTCCAGTGTCCCCCATCTGCGGCAAATCTGATTGAACACCTCTGGGTGGAGACTGAGAAAGTCCGCCTGCCAGTTCTCCACACCTGGAATGTAAACGGAGGAGATTGCCGGAACGTTACGTTCCGCCCAACGCAGTATCAGAGCTGCCTCCGCCGGACTCCCTGTGCCGCCCTGATGGTTCACATACGCCACTGCTGTGGCATCGTTTGACTGAATTCGAATCAGACGACCCTGCATTCCAGAGAAAAAAGCATAATCTGATTGCTCTCAGCTCCAACACGTTGATGGGGAGGCGAGCCTCCTGTGCCGACCAACGGCCCTGGGCAGACAGCTGTCCCAGGACACCGCCCCAGTCCAAAGGACTGTCGTCCGTGGTGATGATCACCCATGGAAGGGGCAGGAACGACCTCCCCTGAATCAACGGCGAGACCCGAAACCATCAGGTCAGAGACGCCCTGGTCTGGGAGATCAGAAGTTCCAAGGACCGAGGGGACCTGTCCCACCGAGCCAAAATTGCTTGTTGAAGGAGACGAGTGTGACTCTGGGCTTATGGTATCACCTCGAAAGTCGAGACCAGGAGCCCCAGCGCCCGCTCGTAATGAAGACCGTCGGTGCGACAGGAAATTTTGCACTGCCGACTGCAGTGACCGCAACTTGGCTGGAGGAAGAAAAACCTTTGCCTGCTCTGAGTCCAGGAACAGGCTCAGATACTCCAGGCGACGGGATAGAGACACCGTCGACTCCCGCAGGTTGAGCAACCAGCCGAAGTCCTACAGCGAGGTCATTGTGATCCTCACATTCTCATCCCGAGCCGAGGCGGACTCCGCTCGCAGGAGCAGGTCGTCTAGGTAGCCTCTCTGTCGCAGCAATGCCAATACCGAAGCTACCAGTTTTGTGAAAAAACTCGAGGGCTGAGACTAGACTGAAAGGGAGTGCCACAAATTGACAATGGAGGTCTCCCACTGCAAAGCGAAGAAACGCTGATACCGTGGACAGATAGGTACCTGGAGGTACACATCCCTGATGTCCAGAGACACCAGAGATTCCCCCTGATGGAGGGTGGCTACAACCGAGTGGATAGATTCCATCCAGAATTTCCACGCCCTAACATACCGGTTCAGAGCCTTCAGGTCCAGTACTGGCCGGACCCCCCCCCTTTTTTGGGGACCCCGAACAGATGTGAGTAAAAAACCTCGAAACCTCTCGCTGGAGGCACTGGCACGATCACCCCTTGGTTCGAGTGCTTGTACAGCCCCGAAGAGGGCCACCCGGCGTGCCTGCGGGAGCCCTAAGTCAAAGGGAAGAACCTGATCCTGACTGGTGGCAGAGTGTCGAACTCAGAAGACGTCCCCCACCCGAAGCCCGGGTGGAGGCAAATCATCAGGCTGAGGAGGTTTGTCCTCCGCCTTTTTGGTTGCGCGCTGCCACTGCCGGTACCCGGCCCCTGCAGCGACCTACCGGGGCGGGTCCCTTACTGACCCGAGGTAGGGGACCCCTGTCTACGGCAAAACTCACGCCTCTGGGCTCTGGGAGGAAGGGCACTTACCTCCTGTGAAATCCTTAATGATCTCATCCAGCCGTGGACCCGAATAGACGTCCACCCTGAAAGGGAAGGTCTGCGAGACTTTCTTTTTTTTTTTTGAGGCATGGTCACCGGACCAAAAACACAACCAGAGTACCCGTCAGAGGATACAGCAACACCGCTACCCTGAATCATATAGGCAGTTAATCAACGGCCGCATCACCAAGGTACTTGAGACCTCGGAGCAAAATTCAGCCCTCTGCTGCGTATACAGCAGGCGGCCGCAGTCCAGAATATTCTGGAGCTCCGCCATACACTCAGGCAGATATTGCGCCGCCATGGCGTACGTCAGGGCTGGCCGCATAGCAGAGCCTGCCAACAGGAAGACTCACTTTAACAGCACCTCTGTCTTTTGTCAGCGGGGCCCTTGAAGGCAGGAACCCCTTCCAGAGGAATGGTCGTAGTCTAATTAAGGCGAGCTATCGGCGGCACCCCAAGGCGACTTACATTTTTTTTAAAAAAAAAAGCTTTCCTCAAGGGATAGCGAGCAGCGGTTGAACCGTTTGGACCTATGTCCCTTGGAGTGTGGGAGGAAACCGGAGCACCGGGAGGAAACTCACGCATGCACAGGGAGGACAAGCAAACCTCAGGCAGGTCATGGTTAGGATCTGAGCCAGCAAGCATTATGCTGCCAGGCGCAAGTGCTACCCACTACACCACTGTGCTGCACTAAAAAGAATGCTGCGGACGCTGCCATTTACAATAAACAAGGTGATCAGGAAATTGATTATGTGGGTAAGCCTTGGGTGCCCTAGGGGGCCTGGAGGACCACACACACATGCGCAGAAACCAGCAATTCGCCATCCTGGCTCAATCGCATCGTAGTGCGATACCAATTATAATGGCGGAAACGAAACGCTCTTTAACGCGCAGCTGCCGTCCCCTGATACTCTTCTCTGTCCGAGGGACCTTCCGGATCAAAATCCTCCCTTGAAAAGCAAGGAGGAGGGGGACGCTTCTTGGGGGGCCTGTTGGTGACATCCGCCCTGGGGAGAATTCACTAAAGACCACCACAGCTGGTCCAGAAAAGCCCCTTGCGCAGATTGCGCCGCCGCTGATTGCTCCTAGCATGTTCAGCTCCCTTAGTAACACATAGATGCATGCTAAAAATGAAAGGCACCCCCACACAGCAGCACACCACCGCCCCACAGTGCACCAGGGAACCCAGGAGGACTGCACCCGCCACCACCAGCACCTACAGGAGAGCCCAGCTATACTTGCTGTTTGCTGCCATAACCCTGAGGATCGTCAGAGAGCTGCGCCGTCAGGAGCACACACCACTCCAAAGTGAAAGTAAAAACGTTGTAGACACGTTTTTGCATAAGCAGGGATTCCAATATGGCTGCCGTTGAACACTAGAGGCTGAAAAACACCTGCAGGGAACGTGCAGTACCGCAAATGGCCGCTTTGACCGCTAGAGGGAAAGCCCCATAAGCCCAATATGTCTGCGGCTACGGCAAAATGGCGGCGGGCCGCCGCAAAATGGCGGACAAAAACGACCGAACGGCGCTAGACAATCGGGTGCGGTGCGGGGGGGGGGGGGTTTGAACAGGAGCTCCATGCGCCCCTACCGGCGGCTACCCAGCAAAAAAAATTTTTTTTTTGTTTTTGGGTCGTCGGTCCCCCTTTCCTCCCCTACAAAGGGGGGAAGGAAGGAACTCTCACTCACCACTCCGGACAACGCCATGGGTAGCCACCCAGTCGCAGACCTTCCGCCCCTGCTTGGGCGGTATGCGGCAGGCCAGAAAGTTGCCCTTCCTGAATCGCATCCGGGGATGGGCGTAAGGGGGGGATCACCCCAGGCCGCCCGCACGGAACAGGCACGATGCGGCGGGTCCCCATACGACGGGACTGGCTCGCATCGGTCGGCCAGGTGGGGGAAAGTACAGAGCCCATGGACTCTCTATGCCCCGACCGGCTTCTTGATAGCAGATCAATTGCTTGATAGAAGACAAATAAAAATAAAAGTAAAAGAAAATTAAATAAAAAATGGTCACAAACAGGACCGCAATTCCCCTGAAGGGAAGCCAGGTCAACTCCTTGCAAACTAGGCATTTAGACTGAAGAGCTATGCTATGAGGGGGTTTATGTGGGAAGAGAGGATGGCCCCCATGGGAGGGGCCAGATGTTTCTTTTCCCTGCCTAGTTAACTCCTAGTGAGACCAGCATAAACACATAATGGAGAGCTGCGTCTGTCAGTGAACGATAGGAAAAAAAAATGTTTTTGTTATATTTTTTTTTTTGGATTTGTATTTTAGAAAAAAGTAAGAAAAACTGTTTTTTTTTTTGATGCAAAATTGTCGCTTTTTTTTTTATTTATAGCTGTGATCAGAAATGATGCAGAGGGGATCAAATACCACCAAAAGAAAGCTCTATTTGTGGGTAAAAAAGGATGTTTGGGTACAACGCCGCACGACCGCGCAATTGTCAGTTAAAGCGGCGCAGTGCCGAATCGCAAAAAGTGCTCTGGTCCTGAAGTGTGAAATCCTTCCAGGGCTGAAGTGGTTAAAGGGTATAAATATAACAGTGTCTCTGAACATTATAGACGGTGCCATGCGAGAGATCCTTCTTCCCTATAGTTTTGGGGAATTGAGAGGGTCTTGTTAACATAAAGGGGCTCAAATAGGGTGAGGGAACTCTCAAAGAAAGAAACAAAGTGGATTTATTTTATCCAGACTTTGAGTCCCGAGGGGGTTGAACATTGAGTTAGATCTAAATTGTGTTAGTAATTACTAGTGTTAATAAAGATTTATATATACATATATTTTTAAATAATGGGCCTATGCTGGATTGGTTAATAATTAGATTACATGTAAGGCCATATCTTTTTCTATGGTTTTATTTTCTATCTTTATTAAAATATTGGGGATACAAATATATGTATACTATTTTTAATTACATTTTATTATGATTATATATGGTTGGAAATGTGTTTGACATTTCATATATAAAGTTGATTAATATTTTTTTATGTATAATGAATTATGGAATATTTTATGCATAATGTATTTTTATGAAAGATTAACTAAGGTTTGTAAAGCTTTGATATCACTCCTCTACCCCTATAATATTTAATTATTGGCTAGTTAATAGTATCTAGTTATTTTGCTATTGATCCTCTCTTTTGATTTGATAGCGTTTCATATGATAGAGAGGAGCGTTATATTATTACCCCCTATGTGGTCAAGAATTTGGCTTCAAAAGCCACTAGTTAATCACATTCGGCATGTTTGGATCAATGGCATGTATGTTATCTTTCATTTGGGGAACTAATGAGCTCAAAGCCATCATTAAGTTGTTTCTGGCAAAGAGCAGGTTAACTGCACACAAGGCTAGACTCCGCTCGGTTAGAGCAGGGTTAATTGCACACTAAGATAATATGGCTCTGAATACTCGCTGCACGGCAGTGTGTGGAAGTGAAGAAACGCATTAGAGGTGTGGCTACACGTCAACTGGATCTGATGCCGAGATTGTGACCTGACTGTATGGGCGAGCAGTGGATGGACACGCAGGACGAAGGCACCCGATATGTATTATCTTTTATTACCAAGGCGTTATTTGAATGACTATGATGTAAGAGCATTACTTTTATGATTAAAGTGTTATTTGGAGGTTTCCCGCTATTGGAAGATCTGTGTTGGTTTTATTTCTACATGTGAAGTGGTATATAACTATCCTTTATCTGGAGATATCTGAGCGGAGCTTTGAGGTTTCTCAGCCGCAGTGAACAAAACCAATACTGATGTGACTGAAATACTGTGGCATCTGGTGAGCTTTATTCCATAGGGGTATGGAATCGTCACTAATGCACTTTGGTGGAGGAATGTGGGTGATAGTGTCTTTTTGAATAAATGCACTTGTCCTTCACAGTGGAACGTCAAAGAGCACTTAAATACTCATGGACTGTTTATATAGACAATATTTTATATAAATGATTTGATAATTTTTAAAATATTTCATTTATACTTTTTTCATGAATTGTCAGTTTATTTATTGCGCTGTCAGGTGTGCATTTTGTTTGCGTTTTATTAATTCCTTTAGTATTGATTTTTTCTTTTTTAAGTAGCAGCAACACTTAATAGAGGAGTAGGATGTTGTTTTTAGCGCGGTGCTTGTATGATTATTAAAATCCAAGTATACTACGTCCACAGCCACCCCTCTGTCCAAGGTTTTACTTACCACTTCATAAAAAGAAATCAGGTTTGTTTGACAACTTTTGTCTTTCATGAATCCATGCTGTCTGTTGCTTAACCACTTCCTGCCGGCCATATAGCAATATGACGTGCGCAAAGTGGTTTCATTATCCTGACTGGACGTCATATGACTTCCAGTAGGATAAGCCGCCAGCACGCACCAGAGGGGGCGCGCAGGGCAGCGATCAGTGGTATGGTGTGTCAGTCTGACACACCGCATCTCCGATCCCGGTAAAGAGCCTCTGACGTAGGCTCTTTACCATGTGATCAGATGTGGCCAATCACAGCTGATCACAGTGTAAACAGGAAGAGCCGCATATCGGCTTTTCCTCCATTTGCACTGACAATAGAGGAGAACTGATTGGCTGCTCTCCTGATGGGGGGGGGGGGGTCT
>BLSH010184127.1:1613990-1626527 GCA_018402905.1 Glandirana rugosa
CTTTTATAGTTCTTCTCAACCGAGTTGGACGTATGTCACCGTTATTGTGTTAATATAGACGTGGCTGTCCAGTCAAATAAACTGAATAATCATTCGTTTTACATTACAACTGAAGTTGAATTGTGTAAAAACATTATGATATTTTTATTAAATTTTACTGAACGTCGAAATAAGTAATAGTAATTACAAAGAATTAGACAGGATTACTTTCACATCTTACAACGACAAGAACAAAGTTACGAATTGTTGTTCACCGAAAAAGTGTAAGAAATGTTAGTCGTGTAAACAACTTCGGGTCGACTTGAATGTGAAAAAGCCACTTGTTGTTAAGCATTGAAACAAGAACAGCAACATTCTACACTTTCATTAGGACAGATTAAGAAACATTAATGATAATGAATAAAGCTGCAAGTCATTTTAAATTATTTTTATAGTATTACAAAAATGTGTTAAGTTGAAGTCAACATTACATTTTGCTTACTAATAAGTCAAATAAACTGACCTGTCGGTGCAGATATAATTGTGTTATTGCCACTGTATGCAGGTTGAGCCAACTCTTCTTGATATTTTCTAAGCTTCATAGATTTTATTGATATTGGAGGAGAAACTAAAAAGCATAATCCAAAAAATATATAATTTAATATCATGAAACATTTACAATTTTACTACCAACAGAATAACTTATTAATAATATTGGCATTAAAATAAAATGTATCAGTGTATTTCAAGGAAAACTGTGGAAGCCTGTTTAAGACCCTTTCTGGTAGTAACATGGGTAAGACCCTTTCTGGTAATAACATGGGCAAGACCCTTTCTGGTAGTAACAAGGGTAAGACCCTTTCTAGTAATAACATGGGCAAGACCCTTTTTGGTAGTAACATGGGTAAGACCCTTTCTGGTAATAACATGGGCAAGACCCTTTCTGGTAGTAACATGGGCAAGACCCTTTCTGGTAGTAACATGGGGTTTCTAATTTCAAGCAAGTCCCAGACTTTCTCTGCAACTAAAGATTTCTCAGATTGTGGCACAACAAGCTAACTCACTACACTGGAAGCGTCAAAATCACAAAGCATCTTCTCTCCTGGAGGGTACAGCAGTGCTCCCAAAACATGATGTAATGCAAACTACCAGCCAATTGCCATTTTGGGCTTCCATTGTGATAAGTCAGCTTTTATAAGGCAGGTAAGATGAGGAAAGAACGAGGTTTGGAAATGCTGTACTAAGGAGCTGTACTAAGTGAAAATTGGTGTGGCTTATTAGAAGCTTGCCTACTTTATATGTTATAATGAATTCAGATAATTGCATAAAAAGGTAAAAATCTAAGAACAGGTGCCCAGATAAGATGCCTCCTTATAAAAAAACAGGTCTCACGCAGCTTTCAACATGGTGCTGTACCTGAAACCTCATTAAGATTTCTCAGTGTAAATCACAAACATTAGTGTGTCTGTATATACTCACTCATTTTAGAAGGCTTTGTAGTGTGCCCACAATCCTGCTCCGGTTCGGGTTCCCCAGGGGCTTAAAATTTAAAGAATGAAGACAATTAATACAAGCCCTTTACTGCTTCTATCTATAGTATCCTCCTTAAAAATATATGTTTTAACATAGTAAATAATAAACAGCACATCTAATAAGCATATCTAATAGGTTTAATGATTACCAATGAGTTTAAGTAAAAGAGAAGGGTGGCTAAAGCTTTTTTTTTTGGCCATACTTATCTTCTGGGTCACAGAAGTGCACTTACTTGTTGGCTGACATCATAGAGTAGCTCCAGGCTGTGGAAGGATCCTGACAATAATGTCAGTATCTGCCTAGATGCGGATAAAGGCAGCACATAGGCGAGTATTTGTGTTTTTTTTTTGTATTCCCATACTGCTCTTTTAAAAAAGTATAATTACTACTGAAACAAAACACCCAAATTATAGTAATTAATACCTCCAAGCCATTTTGGCCATGTGTCTGTAACAGTTAAATCATGATGTGCAGTACCTGGATGCAATACATACACAGTTTCCCATATTTATCCTTTTAAGACAATGCAAGTATCCTGTTCATCTGCCAGAAATTTACTCTGCCTGTCTGTCCTGTTGTGGACTGACAAAATATAGCATATTTTTTGCTCAATGGTGTCAGCCTTGCCCATTGACTTTTTGATCTGTGGTCCTAGGATAAATGGATTTTATTATAACTTACCGTAAAATCCTTTTCTCTGAGTTCACTGACAGACGCAACTCTTCATAACACGTGGGTTTTATGTTCGTCCTATCAGGAGTGACTAGGCAAAACAGAAGTAAAAGCAACAGGGATAGGCTAGCCCCTCCCAGGAGGCCGTCCTCACCTGAGCATAAAACCCCCTGCTGGCCAATGGCATTCAGTTCGTAACAAGCAGTACAAACCTTACCAGAGGGGTGGGAGCTGCGTCTGTCAATGAACTCAGAGAAAAGGATTTTACAGTAAGTTATAATAAAATCCATTTTTCTCTTACGTTCACTGACAGACGCAGCTCTTCATAACACGTGGGGACGTCCCAAAGCTGTGTCAAAACTAGAGGGGTGGGTGAAACTACAACAACTGTACCCAACAGAACCCTCTTGGAAGGCGCCAGACGCACCTACACCGCCGCCTGTAAAACTTTACGGCCAAAAGCAGCATCCGCAGATGCCGAAACATCAACCTTGTAAAACTTAGTAAACGTGTGCACTGAGGCCCAAGTAGCCGCTTTGCACACCTGAGACACCGAAGCTTGGCGTCTGAACGCCCAGGAAGAACTAACTGACCTGGTGGAATGAGCCGTGACCGGAAAAGGGGGGACCTTGCCCCGAACCTTATATGCATGTGTCACGGTCTGCCTGATCCAACGGGAAATGGTAGCCGACGAGGCTGCCGAGCCCTTTTTGGAGCCCTCGGGCAACACAAACGAGTCAGACTTCCGAAAAGAAGCTGTAGCACTCAAATACACCCGTAAGCTCCTCACCACGTCCAAAGAATGCAATTCAAATTCCTTAGGATGTTTGGGGCGAGGGCACAATGAGGGAAGGACAATCTCCTCATTCAAATGAAAAGAGGAAACCACCTTTGGAAGAAAAGAAGGTGGAAGTCGCAGCACCGCTTTGTCCTTATGAAGAATCAAGTACGGGGACTTGCAGGACAAGGCAGCCAATTCAGAGACCCGCCGCGCGGATGTGACAGCCACTAAGAAAGCTACCTTCTGCGAATGTCCCTAATCTGCTCATATGGTGGTCTCTGAAGCACAGAGAGCACCAGATTTAAGTCCCACGGCACCATAGGCGGCCGAAACTGGGGAGCCACATGCCGTACCCCCTGTACAAATGTACGAATCAGCGAATGGGAAGCCAAAGGACGCTGAAAAAGGACTGCCAATGCCGAAATCTGACCCTTGAGGGTACTCAAGGCCAGGCCTTTGTCCAAGCCCTGTTGCAGAAATGTCAGTACCCTGGACACCACATAAGAGCGGGGGTTCTAACCCCCCACCTCACACCACGTAATATAGGCCTTCCAGGTCCTGTGGTAAATCTTGCGCGAAGTGCACTTACGCGCCTTAAGCATAGAAGGAATCACTGAGTCAGCGACTCCCCGATCCCTCAGCACCTGGGACTCAATAGCCAAGCCGTCAAAGCCAACGAGGCTAAAGCAGGGTGCAAGATGGGTCCCTGAGACAGCAGGTCTTCGCGAAGCGGAAGCCGCCAAGGGGCGTCCGCCACCATCCGAACCAGATCGGCGTACCAAGTGCGCCGAGGCCAATCGGGAGCTACCAGGATCGTCGGAATTCCTTCCGCCTCTATCCTGCGCAGAACCCGTGGCAACAGCTTCAGAGGAGGGAAGACGTATAGCAGCCGATACTGGCCCCAAGGAGCCACCAGCGCGTCCGTGGCAGCCAACGGATCCCTTGTTCTGCACACGAAGGTCTGCACCTTGTGATTGAACCTGGACGCCATGAGGTCCACCTCCGGTGTGCCCCACTTGCGGCAAAGCTGATGAAACACCTCCAGATGCAGGGACCCTTCTCCTTGGTCCAAAGTTTGGCGGCTGAGAAAGTCCGCCTGCCAGTTCTCCACTCCCGGAATGTAAATGGCAGATATCGCTGGAACATGACGTTCAGCCCAGCGTAGAATCAGAGCCGCCTCCGCAGCCGCTGCGGAACTTCTTGTCCCGCCTTGATGGTTCACGTATGCCACGGCCGTGGCATTGTCCGACTGAACCCGGACAGGGAGACCCCGCAGCCTTAAGGACCAATGGGACAAGCAGAGCTTGATCGCTCTCAGTTCCAACACATTTATCGGAAGTCGAGCTTCCTGAGCTGACCAACGGCCCTGGGCAGACAACCGACCCAGCACCCCTCCCCAGCCTAACAGGCTGGCATCCGTCGTCACTACCGACCAGTTGAGGGGAAGGAAAGATTTTCCTAGCATTAGAGCTGGGGCCCCGAAGCCACCAAGTCAATGAACCCCGGGTCTGATGATCCAGGCAGATCAGTTTGTCCAGGGATAGAGGAGATTTGTCCCATCGCGAAAAAAACGCCTTCTGCAGGAGCCGAGTGTGGCTCTGGGCGTATGGTATTGCCTCGAAGGAAGATACCATGAGCCCCAACACCCTCATGCAGAACCGTAGGGATGACCTCCAGCGTGACAGCAAGGCCCGTACCACCGCCTGCCACCCCAACAACTTGTCGGAAGGCAAGAACACCTTCGCCTGCACTGTGTCCAGAATCAGACCCAGATACTCCAGACGACAGGACGGGGACAGCGAGGACTTCTGCAGGTTGATGAGCCAACCGAAGTCCCTCAAAGCGGACACCGTGATTCTCACGTCCTCCTCCAGGGATGCGGCTGACTCCGCTCTCAAGAGCAGATCGTCGAGGTATGCCACCACCGCGATACCCCTCTGTCTCATCAGCGCAAGGACCGGAGCCAACACCTTGGTGAACACCCTGGGTGCAGAGGCCAGCCCGAAAGGGCACAAACTGATAGTGCAGGTCCCCCACTGCGAAGCGCAGAAACCGCTGATGGCGGAGACAGATGGGAACGTGCAGGTAGGCGTCCTTGATATCCAAGGACGCAAAGAACTCTCCCTGACGCAAGGCGGCCACGACCGAGCGAATGGACTCCATCTTGAACCTTTTTGCCTGTACAAAACAGTTCAGAGCCTTTAGGTCCAGCACCGGCCTGACTCCGCCCTTTTTGGGCACCACAAAGAGGTTCGAGTAAAAAACACAGAACCTCTCCTCCAGAGGAACCGCCACGATCACGCCCTGATCCGCAAGCAACTGGATCGCGCCCAAAAGCTCCTCCCGACGCCCCTGAGGGAGTCTCAAGTTTAAGGAAAAAACCTGTCTGGGGGTAGAGAGCTGAACTCTATCCGGTACCCGGTGGACACCACTTCTAGGACCCACCGATCGGGGACACGGGCGGACCAAGTGGCCGCAAACTCCAGCAACCGGCCCCCCACCTGAGAGATGGGCGGGGGCAACCCGTCATGCGGTAGAGGACTTATCCTCCGCCTTGCTGGGCTTACACTGCCAGGTTCTTTAACCGGATCCAGCCGAGGCCTTACCGGGCTTGGAGCCCGTCCCTGCCGTGCCGGGGGCACGAAAAAACTTCTTCTGCCCGGAAGAAACAGGGCCCTGTCGGCGACGAACATCCCGCCGCTTGGGCTCCAGGAGAAAAGGGCTCTTCCCCCCTGTGAAACTCTTAATGATTTCATCCAGCTGCGGTCCAAACAAACGGCCCCCTTGAAAGGGGAGATCCGTGAGTCCTTTTTTAGACTCCTGGTCGCCCGACCAGGAACGCAGCCACAACACCCGCCTGATGACCACCGCAAAAGCGGAAATTTTGGAAAGCATGGGCATGATATCCAACAGGGAGTCGCACAAATAGCGTAACCCCTCCACCAGGTGATAAACCTTCTGCACTTCACCCTGCGCACAACTGCAACGCAGATTATCACGCACAGAAGTGGCGCACTCAAGGAGAGATTGAGCTGCCATAGCGGACGCCAGAGCCGGCCGCATGGCAGAACCTGCCACCAGAAAAATGGCTTTAGACACCGACTCAGCGATCAGCCGCGTCTCTAAAGGAAGGCGAGCCATCCAACGGAAGGGTCATAGCCCTGTTTAAGCGGGGCACAGGCAAGTCCACCGAAGGGGAAGCCCATCGCTTGGTGAAAACCTCCTCAAAGGGATAGCGCACCGCAAAGCGTTTTGGCAGTGTGAAGGAATTTTTTGGAGACAACCATTCCTTGAAAACTGCCCGCTCAAAGAACTGATCATAAGGAAAAGCCTTAGGAGACCTGGGAGGCTTCATAGACCCACACACATAGGTGGATGTCTGCGACTCCCCTGACTGATCAAGTTGCAGGGCCTGGCGAATGTTTGCGATCAGCGCCGCCACAATCGCCTTGTCGCGCGCCACTGAAGCCCCCTGATCCTCCTCAGTATCCGAGAGGATCAACTCGCCCTCCGACAACTCCACAGGGGTCCTTGTGACCACAGAGGCCACCTCATGATCCGAATCCTCCCCCGAGGATACACAGGGGATTGGGCGCTTCTTGGGGGGTTCCGCAGCCGGAACCGTGCCCATCCGGGACGCTGCTCCCCTGGCACCTCCACAGAGGGCCCTGTAGGGACCATATCCGCAGCATCACCTCCCTCAGCCATCATACTGTTCGGGAAGCCCCCCTCGCACAATACCACCACCTCCGCCCGCAATCAGCCAGTAAAAACTGGGAGGATGAAGCTCACCACCGCTAGCACCCCAGGAAGGCCAGCTATACCTGCTGCTTCTCCCGCGATGCCTGCCCAGCCAGTACCTGTACCGCACGTGTGTCAGCCACGCTGTTCCAGAGGAAGAGTAAGTAAAAACGTTTGCATCACGTATCCTCCCCCTTTTTTCTACAGAGGCCGCAGTACCATCAATGACCACCTGTGGCCGCCCAAAGGCAGAAAGAACCGCATGGTGCTACCAGAAAATGGCCGCTGCCTCTTTACAAAAAGCAGCCACAAAATGGCGGCGGAACAGGCGGCGTGCAATCATAGTTCGCCGCCTGCGGCGAACGAACGGAACATTCTACGGTGCGGTGAACGAACGGTACAGCCTAAGGCAGGGCGCCGCACAAGGCGGTAGGCGGGTGGGGGTGAGGGGGGGTTCGGATGGAAGGCTACCCACCAAATGCTCAGATGCCGCTCGCCGCACCCCTGGGGCGGGGGGGGGTCCACTCACCACTCCGACGGGCGATGCGGGTAGCCACCCTTAGCAGTCTGTTCCCCCCACATGGAGAAGGATTGCTGCTGGCCAGGCCACTGGAGAGGCATGCGCCAAACCTTGGGCACAAGTGGGGTTAACCACTGGCCGCCCGCACGGAACGGGCCCTGCGCGGCATGTCCCTGCTAGGCCGGGCTGGGGAAAGTTTTGGATTTCGTGATATCCACTCTATGCCACCAGCCGGCTTCTTGATAGTAGTCTTCTAGGAAAACTTCAGCACTAAAAACGCAGGTCCCAGAGGGAACCCAGTCTACTCCTTTGCACTAGGCAAACAAAACTGAATGCCATTAGCCAGCAGGGGGTTTTATACTCAGGTGAGGATGGCCTCCTGGGAGGGGCTAGCCTATCCCTGTTGCTTTTACTTCTGTTTTGCCTAGTCACTTCTGATAGGACGAACATAAAACCCACGTGTTATGAAGAGCTGAGTCTGTCAGTGAACGTAAGAGAAAAGGGCTTTTCGGGCTTTTGACATAACACAGGTAGTGTGACCAGGACAGTTCTGAATTTATGACAAGGTTAAAAGGTAATTCTTCCCTTACTGAGTAAATGAAACATTTTTTTTTTTGGTATATTTAACAAACCAAAATATAACAAATAAGAGAAGTTCATTGTTAGGCCCCTTTCACACAGAGCAGATCCGCTCAGCGGGGTCCGCCAGCTCAGCGGGAGATCGCTCCGTTGATCTCCGCTGAGCCGGCGGGTGACAGGTCCGTCTCTGCACACTGTGCAGGGATGGACCTGTCATTTCACCGCTGTTCTCTATGGGCGGATCAGATAAAAACGGATCCGCCTGTCTGGTTTGATCCAATACCATGCAATCCACTGGATGGATGGTGAACGTATCACCCATACGTCTATTTTAGCGGATCTTGACGGATCGGATGGCAGACGGGTGTCAGCAGACACGTATCCACTGACATCCGCCTGCACATAGAGGTCTATGGATGGCCCACTTTGATCTGCCTGAAAAACGGACAGGCGGATCCGAGTGGTCCGATCGTATGAAAGGGGCCTTAGGGTTTATATACACGTTGAACAACTATATTTGGTATAGCTATATTTGCACTCTGGCATCCATGTTTACATATTCTTTTGTCATTATAAAGATTACAGCAAAACACAGTTTTAGGCTTCATGCACACAGGACTTTAAAAAAACATCCAAAAAAACGTCAGTAGCTTATCAGGGATGTTTTCAGCTTTTACCAGCGTTATATTACCACCGTTTTTACGCGATTTTTAGCGTTTTTAATGGGCCAGCGGGTTTTTTTTCCCCCAATTGATCTAAAACGTCCAAAAACGTTGGGGATAGACGTTCTTGAGCGTTTGAACATTTTTACAGCTGGAAAATGAGAGCTCTCTGGTCTTGGGTTTTTTTTACAGCTCAAAAACGTCACTGCTAAAAACAGTTGATAACAGCCTATGTGTGCATGAACACAAAGGATAACATGATGGAGGGTTTATTGACTGTAGAAAAAAACGTCTGCAGCTTAAAACAGCTGCTGAAAAACAGTCAAAAAACATCCTGTGTGCGTGAGGCCTTAACCACTTGCCGACCGTCAATCGGCAATTGACGGCGGCAAGATGGCTCTGTAACGCGGATCGCCGTCATACGACGGCGGCCGCGTGATCGAGCCTAGTGAGCGCGCGCGCGCCGCCGGAGGCGCGCCCGCGCGCTCACTGTGTCCAGGGGGGGCCAGGGAGCGGGTGCGGCGGCTTCGATTGCCGCCGGCCACCCGCGATGGCCCCCCCGGAGCGAATGAGCGGAGGTCCGTGTATGTAAACACGGACCTCCGCTCTGTGAGAGGGGGAAGGGAGTGATCACAGCCTTCTTGTACATGAAGGCTGTGACCACTTCCCTTCCCCTGTTAGTACAGTCCCCCCACAGTTAGAACACGCCCAGGGAACATAGATAACCCTTAGAGCGCCCCCTGCAGGTTAACCCCTTCACTGCCAATGGCATTTACACAGTAATCAGTGCATTTTTATAGCACTGATCGCTGTATAAATGCCAATGGTCCCAAAAAAGTGTCAAAATGGTCCGACATGTCCGCTGAAATATCGCAGTACCGCTAAAAATCGCAGATCGCCGCCATTATTAGTAAAAAATAAAAAAAAAATAAAAACCCCTAAAATGAATTCTCATCATCCGTAAACGCGACCACTTTTGCGCAAACCAATCAATAAACGCCAATTGCGATTTTTTTTATCGCAAATATGAGGAAAAATATAAATCGGCCAAAAACGGTGAAAAAAATGTTTTTTTTATATTTTTTTTTTGGATTTGTATTTTAGCAAAAAGTAAGAAATGTGTTTTTTTTTGCAAAATTGTCGCTCTTCTTTTGTTTATAGCGGCGATCAGAAATGACGCAGAGGGGATCAAATACCACCAAAAGAAAGCTCTATTTGTGGGAAAAAAAGGACGCAAATTTCGTTTGGGTACAACGTCGCACGACCGCGCAATTGTCAGTTAAAGCGACGCAGTGCCGAATCGCAAAAAGGGCTCCGGTCCTAAAGCTGGAAATCCTTCCGGTCCTTAAGTGGTTAATGTAACAACATTTACAACATGATAACATATGTACATAAAGGTTAAATGTTAGAGATCTGAAAACTAGAAATACAGGGACCATAATAATGACCTAGCCATTTTTATGTTATTTAATCATTTGAACAGTATTCACAAAAAAGTGTAATGGAAAATTCATCCTCATTTGTTAAAATACTGTAAACTCTTTAGCTATGAGCAACAACTTATACATACATATATACTCTTTCTATGTGTCAGATGAATAGGAGCAGCTTACATTGATGAGGCGTATGTTTCCAAATCTAGAAATGCTGCTAAGAGCAGCTATAGATTATTACTGAACTGCAGATTTATTTATGTAGTAAACTGCAATGTGGAATGATCTCCTTTTCTTATTGAATGCATAGGTGAGAGTTTTTTTCTGGGTTAGTAGAAAAGGATGAAGCACTTTATCATCATTATTTTATAGGTTGGTATGCCTGTTGTGAATATAGCCAGCCATAGATGGTGCAATTTTCTTCCCTGCAAACCATGAGTTGCAGGAAAGAAAAATCGCTTGATTCCCCCTCAAACACAATCAGTGTTGATGGTGGAATCCCACCTGCAGAGCAATTATTGTTCTCCCAGCAGGAAGAGTCGCTCTGATCGGAAGAACACACGGTGAATACTGCTATTGTCTATACCCACTTGCAATAATGAAAAATCGGACAAGCTGGTTGTACCCAAGTGGATCAATCCGGTACAATCAGGCCACCCATACATGGTTCAAATCTCGGTAGGTCCCTGCTTAACCGGCCAAGATTCAAACTATCTATGGCCAGCTTATGTTACCATTATCATGGACCTGAGATGATGTAGTCTAGTGACACGAACTAACATGAAATGTTTCTCCCATAATGAAGTGGGTTTGACACCATTGAATGTGATTGGGCATGATATTCCCTCTCATTTGTACTAAAGGTAGACCACTGCAAAAAGCTTGCAGAAAACCACAGAACATGGATAGCCAAAAAGCACCCATGCACAATTCCTGTGGCCACATAAATTATCTTTTTTAAACTGAACATAGAGTTTTTCCTTTGCCAATGTTTTTTTCCATTCTGTATAGTTGGTGAATAAGGCAATGTTTGGGTCATGTTAAAAAGCAAATAATAGGACATTGGCCAATGAGAGTAATAAACAGGTATTAGTACACAATTAAAATACAAAAGAATAGTGTCAAAGTATGTAAAAAGTAATAGTGCACCTCTATCAAACTGTGAGAACGACCATTGTAAGTGTTTTTTGGGTCACCACACTTCATAAAACATTTAACACAGATAAATATGTGGTATAAGATTAATGTGTGGTCCCTTGTATGTTATATTAGTGTGTGATCCACTTGAATTGTATAATTTCTCTGAAAATTAGGGGACTTTGAACCAGTTACCTGACAGACATTGGTTATCCAGTACAGGCTCTTCAGTGAACTGAATCATCATGAAAGGACTGGCTGATTCTACTGGGTCATCAGTGGACACTTTCTTCTCATTTTGGCATTCTGAAAGTACAAAGCATGATGTATGCTGAATTTTTAATTTAAGACACCACACATGCAAAAAAAGAAGAGAAAGAAGGAAAAAAATGTTTGTGCCCATTCTAATCAATTAACTCCTCAATTAAAGTGGAACACCAGACACAATTTATTTCATTTTAGCTTTGAATAGGGTGAGGGGAAGTCCAACCTTTGGCATTTGCCTGTGGAGCACATGAACCCATTGAGAAATTGACCCTCTACTCTTGTTCCAGTGAGAATACCATACCATAAAATGATAACTTTTTCTTCACTTAATTCTTGTGACAAATATCACCAGGATATGAAATGTGGGCAAAACTGCCATGAGGGCACAGGCAGCGCTAAAAAACGCAAAATAATTTTTAACTCTTTCCCATGTTTTCTGGGAATAAAAAAAAGTAGTTTAAGTTCCAATTTAAATATTCTAACCTGCACTGACAGCTTTAAAGCATTATGCTGATTAGTTATTTTAAGCTACTCAGACATTTTTCTCTTCAGATACTTAAACCATGTAATATTCATCAATATAGTAAAATAACGTTTGTGTCAGTACAGGGAACTATTGCTGCAATTTAGTAGCTAAAAGTGCATCCACTCAATACTGATACTGAGTCCTTTATCGAATACACAGGATGTGGAAAGTGATCAACTGGCAAGGAAAGTACCTTTACTTGAGTGTAAGCGATGAAGATTGGACTTTGGTCTAGATCAGGGGTCTCCAAACTATAGCCCTCCAGTTGTTCAGGAACTACAATTTCTATCATGCCTAGTCATGCCTGTGAGTGTCAGAGTTTTACAATGCCTCATGGGATGTGTAGTTCTGCAACAGCTGGAGGGCCGTAGTTTGGAGATCCCTGGCTCTAGACAGCAGGCCTAGATTTGTGGACATCATGACCTTTGTCAAATGCATTCAAATTTCACAGACACCCCCTAGTTTCCTTGTTAGTAATAGGGTGACACAACAATATAAATTCAGGAAATATGGCATATGTCACTTCACAGAGGGTGTTTGGAACAGCAATGACAAATTACAGTGACTGGAAAAGTATCAGAACAGTGGAGATATAATTGAACTGAAGATTTTTGTTTCCTGGGATCTGCAGTTATCTATTATACATTTGAATATGTGCTACTATATAAAGGAATCACTATCAACACGTGGTGCTGGGTAGAGAATTT
>BLSH010184127.1:1636707-1649343 GCA_018402905.1 Glandirana rugosa
CCCCCCCCCCCCCCCCCCCCCCCCCCCCCCCCCCCCCCCCCCCCCCCCCCCCCCCCCCCCCCCCCCCCCCCCCCCCCCCCCCCCCCCCCCCCCCCCCCCCCCTATTTTTGAAACAGGGGTCTATTGTTGCTGGCTGCAGGGGATATATTTTACAGATTCTCAGTAACAAATTCAATGCAAATTACTTAGCACCACAAAATGATACGTGGTTCTGTATTCTCTATAAGGCGTAGTACTGGAACATGGATAGGGGGAGGAATCAAGGGACAGCACTTAGAGGTGGGTAGGGATCTATTGTTGCTGACAGGGGCTGATTAATGCTAGGGTGTATCTATTGTTGCTTAGGTGCTACTTTGTTAGGGGGGGGTCTATTGTTGCTGGAGGGGGGGAACTATTTTTGAAACGGGTCTATTGTTGCTGGCTGCAGGGGATATATTTTACAGCTTATCATTAACAAATTCAATGCAAATTACTTAGCACCACAAAATTATACGTGGTTCTGTATTCTCTAAAAGGCGTAGTACTGGGACATGGATAGGGGGAGGAATCAAGGGACAGTACTTAGAGGTGGGTAGGGGGCGGGGACAAGATATGACTTTAAAGGGAGCGTTCCTGCACCTATTCTCTGGAAAAAAAAAGCCCTGGTTAGGATACTGGTGGTCTTAGGAGGTTGAGTAAGGAGAAGCAGAGACCATAGGCAGCCTCTGTTGACCTGCATCCTCCATCTGTGCACAGTGGTGAATATGCCCCTGACCCTGGCCGGATAAAGTTGTGGGCCGCAGTTTGAAGACCAGTGTTATAGATAGAAGCTTTCTCTGACCTTCCAGGGCCTGATCTATAAACACAACAGGAAACAAGGGAAGATCTCCTAAAGTGAGAAAAATCCTCACAAACAAAAACTGTTGCCATAACTAGGGATGCACCGAAAATCATCAGCCAAAAATAAAGTTATCTGAGTATTGCCGATAGCAAAAAAAAGTGCAGATAATGGCATGTTGCATCCTACTGACTTCAATGCAAAATCGCGTCCCATTGACTTCAATGCAAAAATGCCCCCTATTGACTTCAATGCAAAAATACTCCCTACTGACTTCAATGCAAAAATACCCCCTATTGACTTCCATGCAAAAATACCCCTTATTGACTTCCATGCAAAAATATCCCCTATTGACTTCCATGCAAAAATACCCCTTATTGACTTCCATGCAAAAATACCCCCCATTGACTTCCATGCAAAAATACCCCCAAATGATTTCAATGCAAAAATACCCCCTATTGACTTCAATTCAAAATCGCGTCCTATTGATTTCGATGCAAAATCATGCCTCATGGACTTCAATGCAAAATCCCACCCCATTGACATCAATGCAAAGTCGCATCCCACTGACATCAATTCACAATCCCATCCCATTGACATCAATGCAAAATCGTGTCTCATTGACTTCTATGTAAAAATGTGTCCCATTGACTTCAATGGAAAAATACCCCCCTATTGACTTCAATGCACAAATGCCAAGTGCACCCTGAATTTTCGGTTTCGGTGCATCACTAGCCATAACAAGTATCCCCACTGGAACATTCCCTCTCTATGTCTGGTGACAACTCAAGCGTTTGTATTTCCCTTACTTTTAGTCCCAGTGACAATAGTCATCAAATAGAGCAGGTGAATCTTCCTAGTGGGGACACAGGCAGTAATAATAGTAATAAGCCCAACAGGGTTCTCATTCCTCACCCCTCTAATCAAAACCATTTGGCTATAGATACACTATAAAACTGATCTTTGTATTGGTGTGACTACTGTAGATAGAAGTTGCATTGGTCACCGTGGGCTGCAGTTGTGAACATTACTGTAACCCTTTGCACTTCTTTACTGAATAGACCTATTGGAATTCAAAGATATCTGGCAGCTCTGATTAGCTCTCATTCCCCTCTGCTATAGTTATTATTAAGCTGGCCATATGCTGAATTCCGTTTGGCCAGTTCAGCAGGGTCTAGCCAAATTCACTGTAGCCATCCTCGCCAGCAGAAGTCACTTCTTTGATCTAATTCGGTTGAAGGGACATGCTGGAAAACTTTTGTTGATCGGTGAAGGCAACTGCTGATCAGTGTATTGTGACTGCTGCAGGTCCCACTGTTAGGCTGCATTCACAGCTGAGCAGGCAGCAATTTTACCACGACTTTTACCGCGTTTTTGTACAGGTCAAAAGGTCACCATGTAAAAAGTAGAAAAATGCCCAAATCTGCCTGAAAAAATACTTCCAGAACTTGTTTGAGCTTCAGGCGTTTGGTTTCAGGATTTTTGGCGTGGAGATGTGAACCATCTCCATAGAGAATCATTGATTTTTTTTCCCTCCAGCGTTTTGTAGCTTGAGGCTTCAGGCATATTTAACCACTTCCGGACCGCACGCTGCCTACTTACGGCAACAGCGCGGCTCTATTTCGCGAATAGCCGTAAATAGGCGACGATTTACAGACTGGCAGCTAGGGGGCACACGCTCGTGCTCACCGCACTCTGGAGGAGTCTGCCTGCAGCTCGGGCGGACCCGATGTCCGCCAGCAAGCCGCGATGAGCTGCCAGAGCGAAAGAATGGGGAACCGCCGATGTAAACACGGCGGTTCCCCGTTCTGTCAGTGGGGACATAAGAGAACTACTAATCCCTGTTACTGTGATCAGTTAGATCTCTTATTCCCAAGATATCCCAGCCCCCTCACAGTTAGAACGCCCAGGGAACACAGTTAACCCCTAGAGCTCCCCCTGCAGGTTAACCCCTTCACTGCCAATGACATTTATACAGCAATTAGTGGATATTTACATTCCTGATCGCTGTATAAATGTCATTGATCCCAAACAAAGTGTCAAAAATGTCCGACATGTCCGCCCCAATATCAGAGTCCCAATAAAAATCGCAGATCGCCGCCATTACTAGGAAAAAAAATAGTAAAAACGCCAGAAATTAATTCTCATGGTTTGTAAATGCAGCAACTTTTGCCCAAACCAATAAATAAATGCCGATTGCGATTTTTTTTTTACCAAAAATATAAGGAAGAATATAAATCGGCCAAAACCGATGAATAAATTTGTTTTTTTATATATTTTTTTGGATTTGTATTTTAGCAAAAAGTAAGAAATATTGTTTTTCTTTTACAAAATTGATGCTCTTTTTTTTTTGTTTATAGCGGTGATCAGAAATGATGCAGAGGTGATCAAATACCACCAAAAGAAAGCTCTATTTGTGGGAAAAAAGGGATGCAAATTTTGTTTGGGTACAACGTCACACGACCGAGCAATTGTCAGTTAAAATGACGCAGTGCCGAATCGCAAAAAGTGCTCTGGTCCTAACCTGGGAAATCCTTCCAGGGGTGATGTGGCTAAGCTACAAATCACTCAGGTGTGAATGGGCCCTTAGACTGCATTCACATCGGAGCGTTTTGTAGCTTGAAGCCTGAAGCTACAAAATGCTGGAGGGGGAAAAAAAAATCAATGATTCTCTATGGAGATGGTTCACATCTCCACTCCAAAAAGCCTGAAAACGCCTGAAGCTCAAACAAGCTCTGGAAGTATTTTTTCAGGCAGATTTGGGCGTTTTTCTGCTTTTTACATTGGTGACCCTTTGACCTGTACAAAATAGCGGCAAAAACATGGTAAAAGTTGCGGTAAAAATCGCTGCAAAATCACGGTAAAATTGCGTGACTTTCTGCCTGAAAACAACACGCTCAGGTGAGAATGCAGTCTTAGAATACAATGCCCTGTTTCCTCCATCCACCTAATTTGTATAACAGTGCATGGTCAACTTCACAGGTATTTATATAGCGTCGTCAATTTACGCAGTGCTTTACATATATATTGCGCATTCACATCAGTCCCTGCCCTCAAGATGCTTACAATCTACAGTCTCTATCTCACATGCAGGATACCTACCCAGCATGTCTTTGGAGTGAGGGAGGAAACTAAAGGACCTGGAGGAAACCCATTCAAATACAAGGTGGGTTTGGGGGTGGTGAGAAACATGCAAACTCCATACACATACAGTGGGGCAAAAAGGTATTTAGTCAGCCACCAATTGTGCAAGTTCTCCCACTTAAAAAGATGAGAGAGGCCTGTAATTTTCATCATAGGTACACTTCAACTATGAGAGAAAAATCCAGAAAATCACATTGTCTGATTTTTAAAGAATTTATTTGCAAATTATGGTGGAAAATAAGTATATGGTCACCTACAAAAAAGCAAGATTTCTGGCTCTCACAGACCTGTAACTTCTTCTTTAAGAGGCTCCTCTGTCCTCCACTCGTTACCTGTATTAATGGCACCTGTGTGAACTCGTTATCAGTATAAAAGACCCCTGTCCACAACCTCAGTCAGACTCCAAACGCCACTATGGCCAAGACCAAAGAGCTGGCAAAGGACACCAGAAACAAAATTGTAGACTTGCACCAGGCTGGGAAGACTGAACCTGCAATAGGTAAGCAGCTTGGTGTAAAGAAATCAACTGTGGGAGCAATTATTAGAAAATGCAAGACATACAAGACCACTGATAATCTCCCTCCATCTGGGGCTCCACGCAAGATCTCACCCCGTGGGGTCAAAATGATCACAAGAACGGTGAGCAAAAATCCCAGAACCACATGGGGGGGACCTAGTGAATGACCTGCAACCAAAGTAACTAAGGCTACCATCAGTAACACACTATGCCGCCAGGGACTCAAATCCTGAAGTGCCAGAGGTGTCCCCCTGCTTAAGCCAGTACCCGTCTGAAGTTTGCTAGAGAGCATTTGGATGATCCAGAAGAGGATTGGGAGAATGTCATATGGTCAGATGAAACCAAAATAGAACTTTTTGGTAAAAACTCAACTTGTCGTGTTTGGAGGAGAAAGAATACTGAGTTGCATCCAAAGCTGTTTTTCTGCAAAGAGACCAGGACGACTGATTCGTATAAAGGAAAGAATGAATGAGGCCATGTATTATGAGATTTTGAGTAAAAACCTCCTTCCATCAGCAAGGGCATTGAAGATGAAACGTGGCTGGGTCTTTCAGCATGACAATGATCCCAAACACACCACCCGGGCAACAAAGGAGTGGCTTCGTAAGAAGCATTTCAAGGTCCTGGAGTGGCCTAGCCAGTCTTCAGATCTCAACCCCATAGAAAATAAAGCTTTGGAGGGAGTTGAAAATCCGTGTTGCCCAGCGACAGCCCCAAAACATCACTGCTCTAGAGGAGATCTGCATGGAGGAATGGGCCAAACTACCAGCAACAATGTGTAAAAACCTTGTGGAGACTTACAGAAAACGTTTGACCTCTGTCATTGCCAACAAAGGGCATATAACAAAGTATTGAGATGAACTTTTGTTATTGACCAAATACTTATTTTCCACCATAATTTGCAAATAAATTCTTTAAAAATCAGACAATGTGATTTTTTGAATTTTTTTTTTCTCATTCTGTCGCTCATATGAAGTGTACATATGATGAAAATTGCAGGCCTCTCTCATCTTTTTAAGTGGGAGGACTTGCACAATTGGTGGCTGACTAAATACTTGGTCCATCATAATTTGTCACACTTCTTGACCACACTTGGCTTTATGTAAAGTGGAGCCATCCCACCCAGCTATAGCAGAGGGGAACTGCTGCATGTATGTGAAGGCACCACTAGATCCCTGCATTTTCTACCCACTGGCAGATATCTTTTTATTATTATTTATTTATTATCTTTACATTTTGCATAGATGTGACTGTTAAAATGTTTCCAATATTCTATAAAAACCATAAAGAGACTCACTTTCCGACATCCAGGTTCCCATGAATTCGAGGACATAGGAGGGTTGAATTATATTCATAATGTAATTGCTGTAGTGCCTTAGGCTTTCCTTCACCTCGGCGCCCATTCTTCTTTAATCACAATACTGTTGGCCTCTAGAATTATGACAGAAATAGGTGAGACGCTTTAATTAAAAAAAAGTTTGGTTAAAAAAACAGATTGCAGAAACCCTGTGTATACACTCTCCCTCCTGATTGGAACTCTTGATCAGCTAAAGGGCTGGTTAACATGGGTGGCCAAGGGGCGGTAAAAGCAGGCAGTTGAACTACGGTTTAAACAAGGGCAATCAGTTACTCAGAGCTGTATGCATTCCACAGCCGTGATGCTTTGCTTTATGGCAAAAATAATACCCCTCTGTCTCGTTCAGCAGGCAGTACTGTTCCAGAAGTGAATGGAGCTGTGTCGCAACAGTCCTGCATACACAGGCTTCAATACTTTTCAAGCCCCTGACAAGCATGCATATTCGAATGTCAAACTTTATATATTTGCACTAATTTACAATGAAGAAAGCCTAGGAGCTCACGCTTTAAAAAACAAATCAGAGCACAACAGCAGTGCCCAGATTTCTATCCAGACAGGTTCCCTTTAATATGTTTACAAATGAATCATTTTTTGCTGTACATCTTTGGTTTTGTGTTTGTAACAAGGTGGATGCAATATAATAGCATGCAATGCTAAGCTGCAGTTTCTATGGCAAGCGAACTACAGTCTTGTATAAGGCTCCATTGACACTAGGGCAACTTTGAATATCAAAGTCGCATTACAAGTTGCACCCCATGTTTTCCTATGAGTAACGTTAATATCTATGTGACTTAAAGTCACAGCAACTTAAAAGCAGTTAATGCACTACTTTGGTCCATAGTTACATAGTTAGTCAGGTTGAAAAAAGACAAAAGTGCATTTAGTTCAACCAAAAAAAATTAGAAAATTTAAATATAAACAAATAATCCTATATACACAATATCCTTCACCCACAGTTGCACAGTTGATCCAGAGGAAGGCAAGAGACCCCAGCAAAGCATGGATACAATTTGCTATAACAGAGGAAAAAATTCCTTCCTGATCCCCCGAGAGGCAATCGGATTCATCCTGTATCAACTTTACCTAAAAATGTTAGTACCCAGTTATATTATTTACATTAAGGAAAGAATCCAGGCCTTTTTTAAAGCAATCTACCGTGCTAGCCAAAACCACCTCTAAAGGGAGAAGGAGTCCAACTTTCATGCGACTTGAGGGCCATAGACTTCAATGTTAACCCTCAAAACTCATGTTAACCCTTATAAAAGTTGCACCTGAATGTTTTACATGCAACAGTTGTCCATTATCAGTGGCCAAAGTTGCATCCAAGTCTTACCCATCCAAAGTTGCGTCAAAGTTGACTTTGGAGACTCACTCAACTTTAGAGTCATAGAAATGCGAATGGAGCCTAATGCTAATTTCACACTAGCTTGCATGGTAAAATGCTGCTACTGTCAAGTTGGCTCCAGCAGGGAGTTGAGTGATGCATGCTCCAGTGAATCAAACCCCTTGTTTTGTTTTTTTTCCAACTTTGAACACATAGTGCCGCTTCATCCAAGTCACTGCACAGCAACACAATGCATTGTGCTGCTGTGCAGTGACATGCAGCGCCATCCATTGCAGTGCACTGCAACACACATCATATCACACCAGCATCATGGTGTGATCAGGGAATATATAAAATAATTGTTTTCCAGGTGCCCTAGCAGTGACCTGGGTTTATCCAGTGTGGGAAAAAAGCAGGTCATTGCACACACTGTGCACAAGCCCAGAAGGGCCCATTCATACTATGATGCCCATAAAAACACTATAAAATACCTCTTTATTGACCTGCAGTGTTATGTTCACTTAAGCCTCGTACACACGGTTCGACGGTCGGATGACCGAACGGCTCAAATCGTATGTTGGCTGTTGTATCTAGCATACTGACTGCACTACACGATCGTACGACCAAAGAAAGAACGTTCAGGTGCATGTAATTAGCATCCAGCCATTCCTGACTTCTGAGCATGAGTGTTTTGCACAATACAACTTGTTGGACCAACTGCTCTGTACACACGATACAACGGTCGTATGATCACTTGTTGGTATTACCAAGTTTTCTAGTTTGCTCATACAACTCCCGTTGTACGACCGTCGTATGTTCGACTGTTCTAATCGCGCGTACTAACGATCGATTTTGCATACAACGGTCGTTCGTATCACCTGTTGTATACGATCGTCGTCCCGTGTGTATGTGGCTTTAAAGTGGTTGCTAAGTCTCATTGATAAATCTCTTCTATCCCCTCTGTTTTAGGAAGATATTGCGTGTCAGGTTTTTTAAATTATAAATCTAAATACCTTCTTGCACCTCTGCTCTCCTTCCCCCATTCTAAGGAGAGCAGCAGGAGGGGCTGAGATTCCCCTCTGACGTATTCCAGCCAGCAGAGGTAGGTCACATGACCGTAAATCTGTGCTGTGCAAGAAGGTATTAAGAATTATCATTTTTTTAACCACTTAAGGGCCGAGCTTCTTTTTGAGAGTCGGTGTTTACAAGTTAACATTTTTTTTTTCCTATAAAATTACTTAGAACCCCCAAACATTATATATATATTTTTCTAACACCCTAGAGAATAAAATGGTGGCTGTTGCAATACTTTATGTCACACCGTATTTGCGCAGCGGTCTTACAAGCACGTTTAAAAAAAAAAAAACACTTTTTTAGTTAAAAAATAAGACAACAGTAAAATTAGCCCAATTTTTTCCCATATTGTGAAAGATAATGTTACGCCGAGTAAATTGATACCAAACATGTCATGCTTCAAAATTGCGCCCACTCATGGAATGGCGACAAACTTTGGCACTTAAAAATCTGCATCGGCGACGTTTAAGTTACAGAGTAGGCCTAGACTTAAATTATTACTCTCTAATGATGGTGGAGATACCTCACATGTGTGGTTTGAACACCATTTTAATATGCGGGCGGGACTTACGTATGCGTTCGCTTCTGTGCACGAGCTCGGCACAATGGGGCGCTTTACATTTTTTTTCTTCTTCTTCTTATTTACTATTTTTACGCCGTCCTTAAAAAAAAAAAAAAAAAAAAAAAAAAAAAATGTATCACTTTTTTTCCTATTATAAGTAATGTAAACATCCCTTGTAATAGAAAAAAGCATGCTAGGACCTCTTAAAATATCATAAAAGACCTTAGATCTCACATTTACACTTAAATGCAATAAAAATAAATAAATAAAATGACATTGAAAGAAAAAAAAAGGTCTCCTTTAAGAGCTTTGGGCGGAAGTGACGTTTGACGTCGCTTCTGCCCTGCAATGCTATACAGCCAAGTGGGCGGCATCTTCCACTCACTCGGCTCACAGGCATTGCGGCAACAGGATCTAATCGTCTCCGCTGCTACCGGCGGGTCCGGCAAGCAGAGGAGATGACCGGAACGTGGCGGGAGGGGCCCTCTCCCGCCCCCGATAAAAGTGATCTTGCGGGGAATCCCCTGCACAGACCACTTTTATCAGAAAGAGGACAGCTCTCCGTTCAAAAAAATTCCAGGGTTATGGTAGCTATCTGCTACCATAGCAATGGTATTCAAAAGCAAAGCACCGCTGTATAATGACAGCGGGCGGACCGGGAGTGGTTACAAACTGACATACTGTACTTAATATCTTCCTAAAACAGAGGGGCTAGAAGTGATTTATATACATTACTTTACAGCCACAGCGGAATAGCGACAAGAAGGGAGGGGAGGGGCAGGGAGGAGATCGTCTCACACAGAGACTACTGAACTGACAGGCAAGGAGGGAGGGGGAGAGGGAGAGACTGAACACAAAGCGTTATGATGGAGGGACGTAAACTGACCCACGGTATCAGGGATCAGCAGCCATGAAAAATGTGGTCATACACATAGGGGGACGCAGAAACAGGCAGGATAAACCAGGTATTTTACAACATAAAAAGGGAGAAATTGCACAGTAAAAGCAGTATGCTATTGATCATGCTTTAAAGGAACAGGAGCATTTTTTTTAGGGTTACAAACACTTTAAATCGGAGTTCCACCCTATTAAAAGTCAGCAGCTACAAAAAGTGTAGCTGATAACTTTTAATAATCGGACACTCACCTGTCCCAGGCTCCAGAGATGCAGCCGCCCGCAGCGTCGCTTTTCTCCCCCTCCCTTCGGCGACGCCGCCATCACAAGTGTGGGCACCCGGTTTTGGCTTCAAAGCCGAGCGCGCACTGCGCATGCGCGAGTCGCGTGCTTCTTCTGGGACCTGTGATGTGTCCCAGAAGATCGCCGGGGGGGTGAACTTCTTTCCTGTTCCGCGGCACCAGGAGAGGAAGTGGACCTGGGACCCTGGTCCCCCCCCCCCCAAAAAAAAATGACATGCCAATTGTGGCATGTCGGGCGGTCATCTTCCCTTAAAGCAGAAGTTCCACTTTTGGGTGGAACCCCGCTTTAAGTGCTTTTACACGTGTTTTTATGTTTGATGTGATTTATTAACCACTTTCCGACCGCCTTGCGTACTTTTACTGCTGCAGAGTGGCTGTGTAGCGCTATAAACGGCAGCTTGCTCGTGCCCGGCTAGTGGGCGGGAGTGCGCCGGTGTGCCCGCCGCACTCTGCAGCAGTGTGCCCACGGCTTGAGCAGACGCATGTCCACCGGCTACTCACGATTGCCTGGCAGAGAAGAAAAACGGGGAACCGCTGATGTAAACACGGCGGTTCCCCACTCTACAGGCTGCATCTAAGAGATCTACTGTTCTCTGTCACTGGGATCAGTTAGATCTCTTATGCCCCTGGCAGCCCAGCCCCCTCACTGTTAGAACACTCTAGAAAACACAGTTAACCCCTAGATCGCCCCCTGCAGGTTAACCCCTTCACTGCCAATGACATTTATACAGTAATCAGTGGATATTTAAATTTCTGATCGCTGTTTAAATGTCAGTGGTCCCAAAAAAGTGTAAAAAATGTCCGACATGTCCACCCCAATATCAAAGTCCAGATAAAAAACGCAGATCGTCACCATTAGTAGTAAAAAAAAAAAAAAAATGTTAATAGTAAAAACACCATAAATGATTTCTCATGGTTTGTAAATGCAGCAACTTTTGTGCAAACCAATCAATAAACGCCGATCGTGATTTTTTTTTTTTACCACAAATATGAGGAAGAATATATATCGGCCAAAACTGATGAAAATTTGTTTTTTAGATATTTTTTTTTGGATATGCATTATAGCAAATAGTAAAAAATATTGTTTTTTTTTTCAAAATTGTCGCTCTTTTTTTGTTAATAGCGGTGATTAGAAGTGACGCAGAGGGGATCAAATACCACCAAAAGAAAGCTCTATTTGTGGGAAAAAAGGGCGTTGATTTCATTTGGGTACAACGTCGCACGACAGCGCAATTGTCAGTTAAAGCGACGCAGTGCCAAATCGCAAAAAGTGCTAATGTGGGAAATCCTTCCAGTCCTTAAGTGGGGAAATGCTTATTAAAGGCCTGTGTGTACAGGTACAATGAAAACAAAGAACTTGCATTTTAGATCAATAAGGTCCCTTTCACACTCCAGCTGTGATCTGCTTGCTCAGGGGAAAAGATATTTAACCTCTACATATGGAAAGGCTTCCTTACAGTAAGAGCTGTGAATATGTGGAATAGGCTTCCTCGAGAACTGGTTCTGGTCAGCTCAGTAGAATGTTTTAAAAAAGAGCTGGATGCATTCTTAATACAAAATATAATTGGATACTAACATTTATAGCTATTAACACCAGGGGTAATTGATTCAGCGAGTATCTAATCGCCTCCTGGGGGATCAGGAAGGAATTTTTTCCCCCTGCTGGAGCAAACTCGATCATTATTGTTTTTTTGGCTACCTCTAGATCGACTGTGGGTACAGGATTGTGTACATGGAGGTTTTCTATTCGTCTTTTTTTCTATTGGCTGAATTAGATGGAATTGTTTCTTTTTTTCAACCTGGCTATGTAACTATTTAATTATGCATTTACAAAGCTGTATGGCATACATGAACTACAGCCAGGAGCATGATCTGTTTTTAGGTTCGATTCACATCTATGCATGTTGCTTTTGAGTGTTTCTGCTGTGCTTTTTGCGTTTTTTTACAGCGTTTTTGCAGCAATTTGCAGTTTTTATGAGTTTTTTTTTAAAAAGTTGCTGTTTAGCAGATTTAAAAACACAAATTGCGGTAAAAACACGGTAAAATTACACTACATGCTTTTCTGCAGCTTCTCCTTTGAAATCTATTAAACCAAAAAAAAGCACTGTTTAAGTATTTAAAAAAGTCCCTGACTCTTTCCAAAAATGCAGAGGCACAAAAAAGCACTGATGTGAACGTGTTCCATAGGAACCCATGTTGAAAAAAATCCCTGCATTTCTGAAAAAAAGAATGAAAAAAACGTAATGGTGTGAATGGAGCCTTAGTCCCCATTCACACTTGAGCTTTTTTTTGCTTGTTTCCCTGCGCCTGATTTCGGTCAACATGCAGGATCTCGTTCTTTCTAATTCTTCCTGTTCACACAGTCACCCTACGCTCAAAAAAAAAGAGTATTTTGAGACATTTTTGGTCCCAGAGACATCAATGGGAGCGCCTGCTAACAAACATCATGCGTGCTTTTGCATGTTACGTGCATTTCTATGCCTAAAGAACTCCTCTCCATCTATGGGACTGCTATATTTCCCTTGTCCAGGAAACAAACTCCTTAGAGCGGAACATCACTCAAGAAGTGAGGTACAATTGGTCTGCATCCTCCCTCCAGTCTGTAACTGAGCTGTTGTTTTTTTTTTGGGGGGGGGGGGGGGGGG
>BLSH010184127.1:1650447-1667382 GCA_018402905.1 Glandirana rugosa
AGGGGTTCTATCTTTGTCTTCTTTCTCCAAACGTGTCCGTACGACGGTACTTCCGTGGTCCTTTTACCTTTTAACTTATGCATGGCAGCATGCCTGTGCAAACCTCTTTCTTCTGTTTCTATCTTGGGGAATTAAGCCCCCCACCTCCCCCATAGGTGTGCTGCCATGGGTAGGTACCAGGAAAGAAAGATTACGGAAAGGTAAGTATTCAATTTTCCATTTTCCTGGTGCCTTCATGGCAGCATGCCTGTGCAAACCTCTTTCTTCTGTTTCTATCTTGGGGAATTAAGCCCCCCCCCCTCCCCCATGGGTGTGCTGCCATGGGTAGGTACCAGGAAAGAAAGATTACGGAAAGGTAAGTATTCAATTTTCCATTTTCCTGGTGCCTTCATGGCAGCATGCCTGTGCAAACCTCTTTCTTCTGTTTCTATCTTGGGGAATTAAGCCCCCCCCCCCCATAGGTGTGCTGCCATGGGTAGGTACCAGGAAAAGAAAATCATGGAAAGGTAAGTATTACATTTTACGTTTTCCTGGTGCCTTCATGGCAGCATGCCTGTGCAAACCTCTTTCTTCTGTTTCTATCTTGGGGAATTAAAGTGGTTGTATACCCTGAAATATAATTTTTACCTACAGGTAAGCCACAAGACTTACCTGTAGGTAAAATGAATATCTCCTAAACCTGTACGGTTTAGGAGATATTCGCTCTGCATGCAGCTGCTAAAGTGAGCGCATGCGCAGAAGTGACATCTCGCGGCTCCGGCCACTCAAGCCACGAACCCGGAAGAAAGATTATGGACATCATATCAGCTCCCTCAGCTCTGAACGAGTCGGGCATCGGGGGCCTCGTTCTAAGGTAAGTATTTCATAATGTGTTAGTATGCGATGCATACTAACACATTATGCTATTGTCTTGCAGGGATCTTATTTTTTTTTTTTGGTGCGGGTTTACTACAGTTTTAAACCATCCACCCTCCCCCCTAGGTGTGCTGCCATGGGTAGGCACCAGGAAAGGAAAATTACGGAAAGGTAAGTATTACATTTTCCATTATGTGGTTTCCCTTCGGCTATGATTTTGGAAAAGGGACCTTTTTCTGCGGCTTCCATAAGTGCAGCAGCCCATTTATTTGTATGGGCTGCTCTGCCTACACAAATCCGCAGGGAGGGCCAGTTCACACCAGGAATCGTTAATTGTTAATGATTAAGCCCGCTATGGACAAGTGAAACGCGTCTACCTGCATATCTGTACCTGCATTGCCTGATACAATAAAACAGCACGCTTTATATTTGTCTGTGGAGTGCTGCTTTGACTGTTTTTTCCCACACCAGGAATCGCTTCGCGTTCCTGTGCTTTTCACATGCGGTGCGATTTGAGCCCATGCATTTTTTGCACTGGACCGCTTTAAAAGTAGTGCATTCATGACTTTAAAAAGACGCAGGCGCCAGATGTACTTCTGTACATTGTGGCAGGGCTCGCAAACTGTGAACCTAGACTTACAAGTACAACAAATATTGTTACTTTTGCTGCTGTTAGATATTAATATATGGGGTGCTGGATTGTTGCTCATTACTATAAATACAGCGAATGCTAGATTGTCGCCCATAATTACAAATATCAGGAATGCATCACAATATTTGACATGCAACAAATTGCCCAGATAGTTCTAGTACAGACACTATTATGTAGTAATGTTATTACAGCATCTCATCTACAGCTATGCAGCTTTCATGTGCTGGATGTCACTTACCTGAAGGTGGATGTGAGAGTTCACTAGCAGTGTACAGTTGGATGTGACTTACCTGAAGGTGGTCCAGGTGGGTGTGACAGAGTTCCCTAGCAGTGTACAGAGCTGTGTCTCTGTGGCCAGCTATCCCCAGTCTGGAACATAACCAGGAAGCTGCAGCTCTTCCTAGCAAGAGAAACGAAACCATTCCTAGCAGCTGATCTCCTGCGCATGCTCAGTGTGCCACTCCTCACAGCAGCCCCCATACTCCTCATAACCTGAGGAATCGAAAACTGCACTGTGATGGAAAGGAAACTGAAAATAGCATGCTGCTACCTTGTAGGGAAATTCCACACAAGGAATTGTAATTCAGTGCTGATTTATTTTATTACAGCCCATCATCAGTTGTATGGTTAGGGCTCATTCACATGGGCAGAAAAATACTGCATTTACACATGGATTTTCTGCACGAAAGAAAGATTCCAGCAGAGCTAGAGCTCATTTACACTGGCAGGAAAAAAAAAAAAAATATTTTCTGCATGAGAGAAAGACCCCGTGTAAAATGCTCGCCTAAGACCCCTTTCACACTTGTGCGATTTGGGACTGCAAAGTCCCTTGACAAGTCGTTCCCCATTATTTCTAATGAGTACCGTTCATATCTGTATCGTGCCGACTTCAAAGTAGTCCCTGCATTACTTTGGCCCAACTTTCATGCAACTTGAGGTCCATAGACTTCAATGTTAAACCCTCAAAGTCTCATGCAAATCGCACCTGAATAATATAGATGTGATTTCTGCACTACTTCTGTACAACTTTGTAACATGTTTTCATTAACCGCTTGCCAATTGACGGCGACAGTGTGGCTCGATAACGCAAAACGCCGTCATACAACGGCGGCCGCGAGATCGAGCCCAGTAAGCGCCGGAGGCGCGCCCGCACGCTCACTGTGTCCGGGGAGGGCCAGGGAGCGGGTGCGGCGGAGTCGATCTCCGCCGGCCACCCGCGATGCCCCCCCCCGGAGTGAAAGAACGGAGGTCCGTGTAAGTAAACACAGACCTCCGTTCTGTGAGAGGGGGAAGGGCTGTGATCACAGCCTTCCTCTACACGGAAGGTGTGATCACTTCCCTTCTCCTGTTAGGGCAGCCCACATACAGTTAGAACACGCCCAGGGAACACAGTTAACCCTTAGAGTGCCCCCTGCAGGTTAACCCCTTCAGTGCCAATGGCATTTACACAGTAATCAGTGCATTTTTATAGCACTGATCGCTGTATAAATGCCAATGGTCCCAAAAAAGTGTCAAAATGGTCCGACATGTCCGTCCCAATATCGCAGTACCGCTAAAAATCGCAGATCGCCACCATTACTAGTAAAAAATAAAAAAAATAAAAACCCCAAAAATGAATTCTCATCATATGAGGAAAAATATAAATCGGCCAAAACCGATGAAAAAAAATGTTTTTTTGTATTTTTTTTTTGGATTTGTATTTTAGCAAAAAGTAAGAAATTTGTTTTTTTTTTGCAAAATTGTCGCTCTTCTTTTGTTTATAGCGGCGATCAGAAATGACGCAGCGGTGATCAAATACCACCAAAAGAAAGCTCTATTTGTGGGAAAAAAAGGACGCACATTTAGTTTGGGTACAACGTCGCACGACCGTGCAATTGTCAGTTAAAGCGACGCAGTGCCGAATCGCAAAAAGGGCTCCGGTCCTAAAGTGTGAAATCCTTCCGGGGCTGAAGTGGTTAAGCCAAAGTTGCAACAAAGTCATACTGATCCCAAATCATGGTAAAATCGTGGCAAAAAATCACGGTAAAATCATGTTTCACAAGTGTGAAAGGGGCCTAAAGTATTAGTGTTTAGGGTCGGGTCACACTGCTCTGATCTCAGAGATTGGATGTGATTCGTACCGCACTGCAGTGTGAGTCACATGCGATCTCTGTGTGATGCAAATCAGCCATAGAGATTGTATGGCTGAATTCACATCACAATTGGAGCAAACTTGCACAGGACTGTTTTTTTCCGCAGGGTCAGAATCGGATCATAACCATGTGATCTGATTCCTGTGCGAGTTTGCATTTCGCACCACGATATGGAAACTGATTTGGGGGTGTCATTAGCTTTCTATTGACACTCCCCACAGTTCGCATAGGGCAGTGTGAAGTGCCGCTGGGAGACAAGCGAAGCGGGAACCCGCAGGGGATTCGCAGGGTTCCTGCATCGCAGCAATGTGAACCGGCCCTTAAGCACATATAAAATCTGCAGCTGTGTCCTATTTTTTTTTTTTTGTGCAATTTAACACAGTGCACATTTTCGGATGTAGACGCAGCCATGTGTATGGGCTCATTGATTACTATAGTGCTGCATTTACAGACGTATGAAACTATTCGCTGTACATGTGTAAACATGGCGCTCTTTCTGCCAATGAGAATGAGCCCTTATGCTGGATATACACTATACGAAAAATCGGCCTGAAATTCGGCCATTTGGACAGTTTGTTCGTTTTTCGGCCAGTTAATGGGCACAAATTGGTAATCGGTTGGGACGTTTTTGAGGCAAAAAAAAACAAAGACAAGTTTGGAAATTTTCTGCCAAACGAACGATAAATCAAAAGGTTAATGTGTTCAAACTTTGCATTAGGTATATGTGAAAAAACAAACAAACAGATTCATTTATGTCCATTGAACAATTTATTCGTCATTACATGATGGCGCTATCGTTTTCTCTCACGGCCGAATGTTAGTTTTTTCAAAATTGGGTTTGAACGATTTTTTGTGTAGTGTACGGCTAGCATAAGGCTGCTTTCACACTGAAAATGCCGGCCGTTAGCGGTAAAGCATCCCTTGTTTTAGCGGCGCTTTGCAGCTGTTTAAAGCGGAGTTCCACCCAAAAGTGGAACTTTCGCTTTAATGGAAGATGACCCCCCGACATGCCACAATTGGCATGTCTTTTTTTTGGGGAGTGACCAAGGACCCTGTTTTCACAGGGTCCCAGGTCCACTTCCTCCCCTGGCGCCACGGCTCAGGGAAGGAAGTCCACCATCGCCTCTCCCTTTCTGCGATTTTCTGGGACAAAGCCAAAGCAGGGTGCCCACACTTGTATGCTGGCGCCGCCGAGGGGAGGGGGAGAGGAGCGAGCCCTCGGATGACCGCATTGCTGGAGCGATGGACAGGTGAATGCCCAATTATTAAAAGTCAGCAACTACACCTTTTGTAGCTGCTGACTTTACATGGGAGGAACTCCGCTTTAAGCGGCCGCTAGCAGGGCACTTTTAACATCAAAAAAAGGGGTTAAAAACGACCATGTTGCAGTGCTTCCGAAAACGCTTTTCAGGTGCTTCGGAAGCTCTGCCCATTCATTCCAATGAGCAAAGGCATTTTGGGAGCACCGTATACAGCGCTCCCAAACCACCCCAAAATGCTGTAGCAGGACTTTTTCGGACGTCCTGCATGCGCACCACCCAGGTGTGAAAGCACCCATTGTAATGAACGGGAGGCAGTTTTCAGGTGCTATTTCTAGCGCTAAAACGCCTGAAAACTGCCTTCAGTGTGAAAGGGGTCTAAGGCAGAAACCCATTTTTAGGTCTCATGCACACAGGACATTAAAAAAAATGTTCTAAAAATGTCAGTAGCTTTGCAGTGAGTTTTTCGGCTTTTTTCAGCGTTTTGCACTAGCGTTTTTGAGCAGCAGCATTTTTTTTTTTCAATCCATCTAAAACGTCCAAAGACATTGGTGAGCCGCGTTTTGGCATGTTTTTGAGCAGTAGCTTTTTTTTTTTTCCCTGAATGGATCTAAAACGTCCAAAAACGTTGGTGAGCGGCGTTCTTGCACGTTTTTACAGCTGAAAAACTCTCTCATAACCCTCTGGTCTTGGGGTTTTTTTACAGCTCAAGAACGCCCCAGCTAAAAACAGTTGATAACAGTCTATGTGTGCATGAACACATAGGATAATATGATAGAGGGTTTAATGACTGTAGAAAAAAATGTCTGCAGCTATAAAAACGTCCAAAAACGTCCAGTGTGCATGAGGCCTTAAACTGTAACTAAAGTAAAAAAATGACATTCATGCTTTTCAATTCTTAATTATTTCACCCTGTTACTTTAGGGCCAATTCACACTATGTGCGGTGACAGATGTTTTATCACATGGCAAAATGTCTGTCACTGCAGGGATACACAGGAAACAATTTCTTCCTGTGTATCCCATTCACGCTGCAACACAACCTAGGGCTGCTCTGCAGCATGCTGCGATAAGATGCAGACATTTTATCGCAATGCACCGACCCAAATCGCACATTGCAATGACTGAAGTGTACATTTTGTACACTTCAAATTAAGCTAATACAAAAAAAAAAAGGGAACAGTACAATGAATCGCGCACCACCCTGCCTCCTAGCGCAACAGGTAACGCAGAGCTGCCAGAGTGGTGAATCGTTCCTTCCGCTTTACATTGCAGGGTGAATTAGCCCTTAAAGCGGTAGTAAATTTCCCTTAGGCTACTTTCACACTGAGGCGGTAGCTGCGGTCGCGGTAAAACCCAGCTAGTTTTAGCGGAGTTTTACCAGCGATAGGGCTCCGCTATGCGGGTGGGAGCGCCGCGCTTTTAACCCCCCACAAGGGGTTAAAAGTGCCGGCGCTCAGCGCTACCGAGGTGGTGTGCAGCCGCTTCGGAAGCGCTTGCCATTTATTTCAATGGCAGGGGCGGTAGAGGAGCAGTATATTACCGCTCCCCTCACCGCCCCAAAGATGCTCCTTGCAGGACTTTTTGTTACGTCCTGCTAGCGCATCGCCCCACTGTGAAAGCACTCAGAGCTTCCACATTGGGGTGGATTGGGGGGGACTTTTGAGGCGCTTTACAGACACTATTTTTAGCTAAATAGCGTCTGTAAAATGCCTCAGTGTGAAAGCAGCCTTAGACACTTGCACCTACAGGTAAGCTTATAATAAAGCTTACCTGTAATAACAAGGAATATCTCCTAAATGTGCACTAATTAGGAGATATTCACTCTCTGCTAGACATGTGCTCTGCCGAAAAAAGCGTGCGTTTTCGTTTCAATTGGGTTTTTTTTTCGGGTCATTCGTTATGATCACAGTTCGTAAATTCGAAAATGCAAAAAGAATAAAAATTCGAAAGAAAGAAAATTTGAAATAATAACTAATTAATAATAACTATTAAATCATAGGTATTGGAATTTCAATGCAAATTTATCCAAAATTACGAACTATCCGAAATAACGAATGCTGCATCTAACAAATGTAACGGAAAAAATTAATAATAAATAATAATAATACATTTTATTATTATTTATTGTTACTAATTTGTTACATTCCGTTTATTTAGATACAGCATTCGTTATTTCAGATAATTCGTAACTTTGGATAAATTCGTATTCGTTACGTTCACTAACAGCCAAATTTGAAAGGAAACACCAATACCTGTAATGGAATAGTTAGTAATAGTTAAGTTATTATTAGTTAGTTATTATTTTAGATTTTGCGGATTTTCAAATTTACAAATATTCGAAAAAATTTGTTAAACAGGTTTTCGGATATTTCCGAATTAAAGAAATTCATAAAAAAAACAGATTTGGAATGAAACAAATTGCAGGTCTAGTCTCTGCAGCCTGTGACGTCACTGGCACATGATTTCGGAAGGAACGGTATACTCGTGCCGTTCCTTCAGGCTGCATTCACACCTGAGCGTTTTGTTTCAGGCAGAAAGTCGTGCGATTTTACGGCGATTTTGTACAGGTCAAAAGGTCACCAGTGTAAAAAGAATTAAAATGCCTCTGATCTGCCTAAAAAGTAGCTCATGTCCTTTTTGAGCGTCAGGCGTTTTGCTTCAGGTGACAGAACGCTCAGATGTGAACAGAGGCCATTTAAATGAATGGGATATTGCTTGTTGGGCAATTTGAAGCTGCAGAGAGGAGCATTTTATGAGCTGAAAATGCTCAGGTCTGAATGCAGCCTCAGAGCTGTGTGTGGCGGCTGAGATGCGGGAGTGACGTTATCACAGCTTACCCATTCAAGCAACCAGAGCCAGTGAACCTGGAAAGAAGAAGGTTTTTCAAAGCTTTGGAGTGCTGCTGAAAAGGGGGGGAGGAGGGGGAAGCTGCTGTTCGAGCAGAAAATGCGCAATGAATCATTAAAAAATCTATAAATTAAGGCCTCATACACACGGACATTTTTTGAGGCCACGTTTTTTGCAGCTCTCCATGTTAGTCAATGGCTCCAAAAAAACGCCAACGTTTTTGAGCTGTAGATGGCTTCGGCGTTAGTGAGCTGAAAGTAGAACCCACGGCCAGCGCATTCCAAGGCTGTAACGTTTCGGCGTTTTTGACGCTGCAAAACGCTCGCTAATGCCGCGCCGACGTTAAATGGCGTTTTTGACGCCAATGTTCTTAGGTTGAAAAATAGCAGAGGATTTTTTAAAAAATGACGCTCACTAACGCCGATGCATAAGGCCGAAAAAACGCAGATTTTTCCCTGATGTCGGGCCCGACGTTTTGCTTATTTTTTAACATACACCTGTATGTATGAGGCCTTAAAAACGCTCATATCGTGCTTTACAGGCATTTCCATTGAAGTCTATGGGGACAAGAATGCTCAATTCTGCGTGTAAAGTGGCTGATGTACTTTTTCGAGCGACAGGGGTTTTGCTACAATTTAGGTAATTTGTTGTTGAGGGTAGAAGTGGAATGTCCACATCCCTAATAGAACAATCCACACTAAGAAACCACTAAATGGGACTTATTGGGACATCAACAACTTCAATGGTATATAAAAAAAAGTATATTTTATTGAAACAGGTACTCCACTGACAAAATGTAAAATTAAAAATGAGATGCAGTTTACATGACAGATAACCATTCTGGTCAATCAGCACAGGTTGATGAAGACAGCGATTGCGTGGGGTTTTGCTACAAGTAACAGGATGCTCACATGTGGACAAGGGCCATTGAAAACAAAACAGGTTTTTTGCTTAAGCATTTTTGAGCTTCAAGCTACAAAACGCTCAAGTGTGAATGGAGCCATAGGATAGATTCGCATTTGCATGGGGGCAGCAGCACAGTCATTTGAATGGGCTGTTGTTGTACCTGCTGGAAATAGTCCCTGATCCTTTTTTGAAACTGCAGCCGCATGGAGCAGCATAATTTTATGCACCCAAAAACGCGCCATGTTTTCTGATGCATAGGGGTGCCATCAATAATTATGTGTGAACCTTGGCGTAGTCCCCATAAATACCTTAGAGACGTTCCAGAGATCCATAACTGCATTCATTACCTTTATGCCTGTGTCTACAATTAATTTTGCTCTCTCAACAGCTCCCTTTGTAGCCACACATTCAGACGAACTGAGAGCAGAAAGTCTAAGTTATAAGTAGTAATGAGCTTGTTATAAAAAAAGAGAGAAAACGGGATGAGGCTGTGGGATTTTGATGGAACCACAATAGGCTTACACACTTGAGTTTAAAATTATAACATTTTATTGAAATACAGACCTTTTATACATAAAACATTTCCATCTTAAAAACAGCCTGATATTATTACCGAATGTTCAATTCGTCCCCACAAGAAGGGGAGGAGCTAATTCAAATTCTCACTGGATAATCAAGCATAATATGTGCTTCCCAACATGTTTCACGGGATAACCGCTTCTTCAAGGGAATTTGCACATTTCTTTTGCAGACTTCAAAGCATAAGTAATAACACCAATTACTATTCACATATAATTAAACACATATTATACATTTTATAAAAGAGAATTTACATATGTGCAGATGTGGTCATCATTTATTTTTGATGTATTTTTTTCTCTCTCCTTCTCTTTATTTGTTTAATTATATGTGAATATTAATTGGTGTTATTACTTATGCTTTGTAGTCTGAAAAAGAAATGTGCAAACTCCCTTGAAGAAGTGGTTATCCCGCGAAACATGTCGGGAAGCACATATGATTATCCAGTGAGAATTTGAATTAGCTCCTTCCCTTCTTGTGGGGATGAATTGTACATTCGGTAATAATATCAGGCTGTTTTTAAGATGGAAATGTTTTATATATAAAAAGTCTGTATTTCAATAAAATGTTATAATTTTAAACTCAAGTGTGTAAGCCTATTGTGGTACCATCAAAATCCCACAGCCCCATCCCGTTTTCTCTCTTTTTTTATAATAATCTATCAGGGATGTAGGTACCTTTATTAATCACTCTAGAACTATCTGAGCCCATAAAAATATAGTAATGAGCTTGAGTGAAAGAACACATCCCTGACAACCCTTTAGATGAGCACGCTTCTCCCTGCTGGCCACTAGATGGTGCAGGTTTTAACTGTTGACACTGCTACCTAAGGGTGCCCGGCCGCTGGTTTCCCTCCCAGTCTGCAGCATGTAAATAATTCAGTCTCAGGCAACTGCTTAGTCTGACCGGTAGTGTAATTAGAGCACTAGAGGCAGCAGAGCCGATGCTTCCTGTATAGCGCCGCCTCCTGTCACATGGGCAAGGCAAAGGAGGTGGATTCATCGGTGGGGCCAATGGGGGCGGCAAAATGAGGTTTCGCCTAGGGTGTCAAAAATACTTGCATCAGTCCTGCCTGTTGATCAGTTACATGATTACTGTTGCAGACGCGGGTCTGAGAATCTAATGAAGTAACTTCTGGGCAGACTGCCTAGCTAAAGTCTATGCCAGGAGTGTCGAACCTGCGGCCCAAGTCAGCTATGAAGGCGACCCAACACAAAATCGTAAATTTACCTAAAAATGTTGGGCGTTTATTAGAATTTTTTTTTTTGTAAAAATGCCTTTTCACTTAGTAAACCCATGTGGCCGAAGAAAAATTTGACAGTGTCTCTTTATTGGACTTTTTATAAATTTTATCTTCCCAAAGAAAAATCTCCCACTCTTCACAATCACACCTTATTCATGTCTTCAGTTTTCAGCAGCACCTCTATTTGTGAGTAGCTATCATTAAGGATGAAGCACACGAAGGACAAAAATAGAACCAAAACATCTGATGAACGCCTTGAGAATTTATTGAGAATTGCTACTACATCCATTGAACTAAATAATGATGCATTTGCTTATCAAAAACAGTGTAAAAATAAGGTTTGATTACTCAGATAGGTATACAGGTGTATCTCATAAAATTAGAATATCATCACAAAGTTCAATTATTTCAGTAATTCAATTCAAAAAGTGAAACTCATATATTGTATATTGATGCATAGTGATATATTTCAAGCATTTTCTTTTAATTTTGATGATTATGACTTGCAGCTAGTGAAAACCCAAAATTCAGTATCTCAAAAAATTTGAATATTACATGACCAATGGAAAAAAATGTTTTTTTAATACAGAAATGTTGGCTTACTGAAAAGTATGTCCATGTACAGTATAGTATGCACTCAATACTTGGTCTGGGGGTCCTTTTGCATGAATTACTGCATCATTGCGGTGTGGCATGGAGGTGATCAGCCTGTGGCACTGCTGAGATGTTATGGAAGCCTAGATTGCTTTGATAGCGGCCCTCAGCTCATCTGCATTGTTGGGTCTGAATTGTATCTCTCTAAAGCTAGCCATGCATGGAGCAAATTTTGGCTAGTTCTTAATTAGGGATGAACTGAATGTTCAGTCCCAATGTAAATTTGGATCAAACATTTCCTTTTCTGCTAAAATCTGATCTTTAAAGATGTTGACTTGAGAATGCTGTCTGGCAGGCCAGGAAAGGAGAGGACAAGTATAAGCCTTGCCCAAAACCCCCACCCACCTGGGAACCATATCATCCACGTGCCCCTAACAGGTCTGCTTTCACACATATCTAAACCCAAGAACAAGAATGTAATATATTGCAGTTTATACGTCCTCAGCTGTGGTGGATGCATTCATTTTCTTATTTCAGGATTTTATTCTTTTATTATCACCTTATGATCGTGTCAATAACCTACTTCCTGTCCTAAGGTGACAACATTCACACACTGTTCTATATTAGGACAACAGCAACAGGACATAGGATAGGAGGTAGGTGGTATATTTAGAATGGAGCAATAAGAGGAGGTAATTCTTAGTGTTTAGAAACACTTTACAAAAGAGGAACACCTTAGTGCAAAGATGGTAGACAAAATTGGCATGAATGAATATTTGGTGTGGCTTATAGGGACATTGGTAATCACTGGGAGAAACATAAGTACCCTGGCATTGGTGGTCAGTGGAAGGAAGAATGCCCCATAAGTTGGTGTCAGTTAAAGCGTAACTCCACTTTTGTTGAGAAAAAAAAAAACATTCCCCTCTGGGTGATCTATGTACATTGCAAGAATTATAACAAATGGTGTTGCAGATGCCTACCTTTTGTTATTCTGAAGAAATTCCTCTCTGTGCCTCTGCACTGAGTAGGTCTAAAGGGAGTGGTTTCAGAATTATCAGACAGGTGTGCAGCTGGAGAGCACTAATGAGGAAATCTACTGGGTCTGTATCCCTTTAGATGTGTTCCTACTGAAAGTACCCCTCCAAAAATGACATTTTTGTTGCAGGGGATGCCTGAAATCTAACGTATCTTAGTGCAGACTTCTGGGAAATTTGGTGAGCCAATCACACAAGCAGGAAATGATGTTTCTGGGGAGTGGTCAGTACACACTCTGTGTACAGAACAACTCCAGGAAGAAATATTTCAATGCATTTACAGAAAATTACAGAGCTGCAGATTGAAAAGGAAAGGTCATATTTAACCACTTCAGCCCCGGAAAGTTTTACCCCCTTCCTGACCAGAGCACTTTTTGCGATTCGGCACTGCATCGCTTTAACTGACAATTGCGCGGTCGTGCGACGTTGTACCCAAACAAAGTTTGCGTCCTCATTTTCCCCACAAATAGAGCTTTCTTTTGGTGGTATTTGATCGCCTCTGCATCATTTCTGATCACCGCTATAAACAAAAGAAGAGCGACAATTTAGCAAAAAACCCCAAATTTCTTATTTTTTGCTAAAATACAAATCCAAAAAAATATAAAAAACATTTTTTTTCATCGGTTTTGGCCGATTTATATTCTTCCTCATATTTTTGGTAAAAAAAAATTGCAATCTGCGTTTATTGATTGGTTTGCGCAAAAGTGGCCGCGTTTACGGATGATGAGAACTCATTTCTGGGGTTATTTTTTTATTTTTTACTAGTAATGGCGGCGATCTGCGATTTTTAGCGGTACTGTGATATTGGGGCGGACATGTCGGACATTTTTGACACTTTTTTGGGACCAATGACATTTATTCAGCGATCAGAAACTTAAATGTCCACTGATTACTGTATAAATGTCATTGGCAGTGAAGGGGTTAACCTGCAGGGGGAGATCTAGGGGTTAACTGTGTTCCCTGGGTGTGTTCCTACTGTGGGGGGGGCTGGGCTACCATGGGCATGAGAGATCTAACTGATCCCAGTGACAGGAATCAGTAGATCTTCTATGCCCCCACTAACAGAGCGCGGTTCCCCGTTCTTTGGCAGCTCATCGCGGCTCGCCGGCGGACATCGGGTCTGCCCGCGCCGTGGGCACACTCCTCAGGAGTACAGCGGGCACGTGCGCCCCCTAGTGGCCACCCGCAGATCGCCACTTTTTTTATGCCGATTCGCGCTCAGCGTCCACACTGCCGCCGGGAATACACGGCAGGTGGTGTTGAACCGGTTAATAACATTCAATTACAATATGACTTGTATCGCAATTGTACACCCTATATTATTATTTCTTTATTTGCTATTTTTTTCCCCACTAAAGCGGAATTACCCTTTAAATCAATCCCCTTGTGGTTGGTGTCATTGTGAAAGATGCCCCCAGCATTGGTGTCAGTATGAAATGTTCCCCCGGCATTTTTGTCAGTTGAATATTTACCTGAAGAGATGCTCTGTGTCCCGTGCCACAGCCTCACTTTAGCTGTCGTGATGACATTAACACCAGGCACTTTCAAGAAGGAGATCACACTGTGGGCAGACATCGGGTGTTGAATTGAGGGTTCCAGTATCCGAATGTGGCCTGATTGGATCCAGAACAGCTGTGTCCATTTGGGCACAGAAGAGTTCAATAAAATGAATGCTATCTGGTGAGTTTGACAACAGATAACAGTGGCAGGCAGGGCTGTCAGCTTTAGGTCCATGAAAAATTAGGTGGGTGGGGAGCATTAGGTGTGGATAAACTAGCGTAGTTTAGGTTTAGCTACACAGCAACTGTAACATTATGCTCACATCAGAAACAGCTTAGCAAACTCCCATTTGCTTTATTTGACCAGTACACGTGGCAATTCAGAGGCTGCATTTGCTTTGCATCATGCTTAACCACTTCCCGACCGCCCGCCGTGGCTTGACAGCAGCAAAGTGGCACGTTATCGCAAACCGTTGTCACCTGACGGCAGCCGCGATAACTAGTATTGTGAACGCGCGCCGCCAGAGGTGCACTGTGTTCCGGGGGGCCAGGGAGCGGTTAGGGCAGACTCGATCTCTGCCAGCTACCCGCGATAGCTCCCACGCAGTGAGAGAATGGAGGTCCGTGTATACAGTTAGAACACACTGAGGGAACACAATTAACCCTTAGTGCGCCCCCTCCAGGTTAATCCTTTCACTGCCAATGGTATTTACACAGTAATCAGTGCATTTTCATAGCACTGATCGCTGTATAAATGCCAATGGTCCCAAAAAGTGTCAAAATGGTACGACATGTCCGCCGCAATATCGCAGTACCGCTAAAAATCGCAGCCACTACTAGTAAAAAATAAAAACCCCATAAATGAATTGTCATCATCCGTAAACGCAGCAACTTTTGCGCAAACCAATCAATGAATACCAATTGCGATTATTTTTTTTTACCATATGAGGAAGAATATAAATCGGCCAAAACCAATGAAAAAAAAATGTGTTTTTGTATTTTAGCAAAAAGTAAGAAAAATAGTTTTTTTTTTGCAAAATTGACGCTCTTTTTTTGTTCATAGGGGCGATCAGAAATGACGCAGAAGTGATCAAATACCACCAAAAGAAAGCTCTATTTGTGGGAAAGAAAGGACGCAAATTTTGTTTGGGCACAACATCGCACGAATGCGCAATTGTCAATTAAAGCAACGCAGTGCCGAATCGTAAAAAGTGCTCTGGTCCCAAAGGGGGAAATCCTTCCGGGGCTGAAGTGGTTAATACCTTTGGAAGCATTGATGGCAGGTATTATGCTGGATATAAAGTTCCACTGGTGCTTTCCTTCAGCTACCAACCACAAATGTTTTCTGATTTGAATGTTTCAAAAACACCTTCTAGCAGGGAGAAGACCTTTTCACATGGCTTTGAGGGTAACGTTGAAAATACACAAATCCTTTAACCACCTTCCTAATGACTGTTGTAGTTAAAGTAGAACTATGGTCAAAATGAAGAAATCAATAGGTTATGCACCTAAACAGCCTGTTAAACATGTCACTGATTATTTTGCAAAAAGCAGTAAGGATGTTGCGATCTCTACCTTGTCCCATGCTCTCGCGTGCACCTCCTTTAGTGAAGTGGCAACTTTACTTCCTGATTTTCGAATTGCCTGTGTTGAACAGAACACCTGTTGTCCCCATTTGCATCTATATCTCTCTGCAGAAACATCCTGACATCACTGGCGGAGGGGCTCTTGTAGCACAGGGAAATATCAGGAATTTTATTATACATACAAGTCCTGATTAGGCTCCACCCACTATCGATACATGAAGCCCCGCCCACTCCCACATATGTCCTACCTTTGCCCGCCCACTGCTCTAGCTGCTAGCTAGGCTTCTGTTCTGCCAGTTTACAAATTACCAGAGGAAAGCAGGCAGGGAGAAGCACATAGATTAATAGACAGATCTGTGCGCAAATGAACTTGCACTGTTTTACATAACAGACACACCCAGCTATTGATTGGCAGATGGGTGTGTGTTATGTAAAATAGACTGAGCATCATAGAAGACTGGAGGGCTGGTGGGATAGACAAGCCAGAGCTCTGCTCTGCTGAACTCCTCCCATCATCACTTGTAGTGAGCTACATAGTAGGAAAATAATAATTTCAGTTATTATGTTTATTACCATGTGTAAATTTCAGGTATTTATATGAGGATTTACTAAAATATATATGTTGCCTTTAGTTGTACTTTAAATTGACAGTAGGGAACTGTTAGGCTTAATATACACGGGACGTTGTTTAACTTCCCCTGAACGATTTTAACTTGACAGCTAGAAACAGAAGTTTAAAATGTCTGTTTAGCCGTGTTTACATGCAGCTTTTGCGTCTAGAAGCGTTTTTTTAATATGAAAGATGCCTGCAAATGTAACCCTGCTAAACACAAATTACCGTGTTTACAAGCTGTTACAGACATTTGGCGTTTCAAATGCCTCTGAGCATCCGTCCTGAACACTTTTTTGCTTTCCAAAAAATGCTTCTAAACTCATCTGCCTAGAAATGACTATAAACGACCCCGTGCACATGTCCTGATAAAGATAACAGAGGAGAGTTCAGGGGCAGCTGAAAAAAATGCCCAATTGCCCCTAAACGTCCGTTTATCAGCAGCAGTGTACATGAGACCTTAGGCCTCATGCACACTTGAGCTCAAAAACACATTTTGTCTGCATTAGATTGGTGGGATTTCTTTCCTTTGCTTTCTTGCGTCCTTACACCACATTTATCCAAATTGGATCTCACGCTGGAATGTAATCCTACTCATTTTCTCTACAAGTGTGCCCAAAACTACTAAAGAAGTTGGAGTACACTTGCATCTTATGATGCAAATATTTGGTCACAACAAAGGCAAAATGTATGTTTTCTAGAAGTTATGTATAGTTACAAGTAGTTTTTTTTGGGTGGAGGGAGAAAAGGAAACTAGACTGTACTGATCTCATTTGTGTAATGTGAAAACTTTTCAATACTAATTTACCAGATTAAAGTCTAAGGACACAGGAAAACAAGTGTAATACCTTATTCCTCACTCTGGCAGCCTCCCTCAATCTATGTGACTTGTCCACTCTTCCCATCATCAAGTATGATGCAGGACCAATAGTTGTGCATAGTATGTTGTATACAAGGAAGGCAAGAGCCCAACTACTATACGAAGCATTAGGGGGAACAGAACAGGGCTAGCATTAAGGAATAATGCAAAAGTTAAAGCTTATTCCTCTAACCCCAGACTTAAAAGGTATGGTTCACCTTTAAAGGCTAAGTTCAACCTTTGTAACATGTTGTTACAGTTGCCACAGCCCCTGTGCA
>BLSH010184127.1:1712126-1727859 GCA_018402905.1 Glandirana rugosa
ACTCTCAACATAAACCACGTATCGACGACCACTGTATAAATAAATTATAACCCAAACGTTATTTATATATATATATAATATATATATATATATATATATATATATATATATATATAAACCTTTGTTGACACTTCGGGCGTTCCGAGAGAAATAATTTTTAGTCGTCGATGTTAAAAATCAAAAGATTTTTACAAAGTTCTTGGAGAAATTGGTGAACGGCTGGACGAGTGCGTTTATATGACGCCGTCCAGCCGAGAGGACACGCTTGGCTACATGGGTGCTAGCGCCACGTGTCTCCGTCTTGCTCATATATATATATATATATATATATATAATATATATATATATTTATTGCAAACCCAATATTAAATAAATATGTCACCAGCAGCTATGCACCAAATACAACTCTCATACAAGTCAAAAGATATACTATATAAATGCACAAGTGCTGCGTTAGTGCTTGTCCATATTAGTGCACACTCCCCCTAATGAAGTCACGTGCTCTGTGACGAAACGTGTAGGGGTGGGGCCTGGATTACATCTCGAGGAACGTGGAAGTGAGGTAACCCACAGTTGTTTAGAATAATGCACACGCTATATTTCATAATAAGGCTGGATTTATTTGGTGCGATCTTGCCCCTTTTACATGTGAGTGTAAAATGTTAAGTTTGGATAACTAATACACTTTTAAAAGGATAAGCACTATCTTAGTGTTTCTTTACATGGTGCTGAGTGGAGGAGTGAAGGAGGAGAGTGCCAGGAGAATTGGAATAACAAGATCGGTTATACTTTGAAATGCTGTCCTTGGTCCACTTAAAAGGGACAAAAGTGCATTTTGACCGAGCATGATATGGTCAATAGGTCCTGGGGAGAGTACATCTGGTGGTGGTAAAAACACAGAGTGAATTAAAAAACAAGGAGCATGCATGGTAGAAGGTTATGACTATAAACCACGCATAAGATACTATGTAAAAGAGACTTTGAGGTGTTGTGTAAATATGGATGTGCACTAATATGGTCAAACACTAGCGCAGCACTTTTTTTTTTTTATGTCTATGACCCTGCTGAGCAGATTCCTCATTTCCTGTCCCTAGGACAACTGGGCAGAAAATAAATGGGATAGTTGTTCCTGAGACAGAATGACAGTAATAACCTGATTGAGGTTCCAACCCTTCCCCAGTTTTAATGAAAAATAATGAAAGTTCCCTGTCTGAACAGGAAGTGATGGAAATTTTTCCAATCGGGTACAGAAAGTTGCTAAAGCCAGATAGGTCCTATCTTTGCCGCACTCCTTACAAAACTAACAAAATACAATTTTGTTTAAATGTTTAAAAAGTTATGAACAGCTTGTGAAATGTTAAGCCAGAAAATGTATGCCTATTTATAAAGATCTAAAATATTTTCTTTTTTTCCTAGGTTCTCTTCTGCATTGTAATCATTTCCTGGGGGTTTGTGCTATATGCTGCAAGACTTTCAGCTTTATGGCAGTTGCAGGCCAAATTCCCAAAACAAATCTTAAGCTGACACCACTAGAAGATTGGGCACCTGCTGTCATCACCTTAATGTAGATGAGTGCTAACCCATGCCACCACCCGACATAAGGTGATACCACAACCATGGGAAATATTTTACAGCAAAAATGAACTACTAAAACTATAACCTGGCACCACTTTCGTGTCTCGGACTTTTTTGTGATCAAAAATGTGACTGGCCTAGTCCTCTTTGATACAGAACTTCTCCTTTGTGGATCTTCATTGAAACTGATATTTCAGGAGATTTGACGGTTTTTACATCTTGTTCAACTCTGATATGGAAAGGCCTGTACTAAAAATGCATGAGAACTTTTTGTTAAAGTAACACATCCAAAATTATTTTTTATATATAAATCTGTGCCTCTAAGGCCCCTTTCACACTTATGCGACTTGGGACTGCAAAGTCCCATGACAAGTCGTTCCCCATGATTTCCAATGAGTACCATTCATATATGTGCGATTTCAAGTCGCGCCGACTTCAAAGTAGTCCCTGCATTACTTTGGTCCAACTTTGATGCAACTTGAGGTCCATAGACTTCAATGTTAAGCCCTCAAAGTCAATTGCAAATCGCACCTGAATAATATAGATGCTATTTCTGTACGGTTTTATAATATGTTTTCATTGTGCCAAAGTTGCAACAAGGTTGGACCAAAGACGTACCGATCCCAAATCGCGGCAAAAAATAGCGGTAAAATCGAGTCGCACAAGTGTGAAAGGGGCCTAAAAATGTGTGATTTATTGGTATGTTAGGCTTGACCATTATGTGTTGCAAATGGTGGGATGGAATTATGTACTGTACCTTGCAACAGTTTGAGCACCTAGAAGGGTTTGTCCTCTCAGAATATTAGAATGACCATTGCCTCAAGCAATAGACCAAAAATATTTGTGACCTTCAAGGTTGGTGGTGTCTGATTTCTTCTCTCTGCTTCCTCTTCTGCAATATTCAGAGCTTGTCTATCCACTGATCGTCATGGATTTACTCTATGGTCCATTTTCTAATGATTGTTATGAAGAATCCAAAACTGCCACCATACTGTGGGTAGCAATAGACCTCAAGTCCTGGTTGGCACAGCAAGGGTGCGAGCGGGCAAATGGCATCAGTCAGGTTCATAGGTTGTAGTATAGACCTAGTGGGGAATCAAAACCTGTTTTGAGTTGCCAAAATGTAAAAAAAAAAAAAAAAATGTAAAAAATAAGCAATAATCCATTACATATCCTCCAGCAAAGTCGATATGTAGGCCATTCTTTGTTTTTTTTCTAGAATATTAAACCTATTTTGGTCATCATAAATAAAAGTTCATTTTTTTTTTCTCCAGTTTTCTTTTTCATATATAATCATCTAGATCTGGCCTGTACTTGCAGTGTAATGATGTAATAAAGACAAAAAAAAAGCAATACACATCCGTTAATTACCTCAACAACATACTCAACTGAGCTCTGTGGATTTGCCTGGAGTTCATTTTTATAGCAAGGTATGGTAAGAGTTGTGTACTTTGTCCTGTCAGCTGAAAGGTGTGTTTGTTATAGTTTTTAGTAAACGGAAAGTTATAAAAGAATTTATGCTGTGTTCCCATGTGTGCGCATTAGTGTGCTGTGGTGCCCTTAATTTTTAATGGCACGCTTAAGTACCTTGTCAACACACAGTAATGTACGACCATGCATTGTGCGCTGTTTAAAAAAAGAAGAAGAAAAAAAAATATATGCACCTTTTTTTTTGTGTACTAGGCAGCCAATTTAAATAAATGGGATGCCTTAACGCAACACATGCTTTTTTTTAAATGTGGAAAAACACAAATCACGTCCTGAATTGAAGGTAACTAGGTAAAAGCAGTAGTTGGGTTGCACCAATACAGTTTTTTATATCGATGAGTACAAGTACCGATACTCTTGGTCAAGTACTTGACAATAACGAGTACTGATAAAATGTTAGTACATATCTGGCCACATGCAAAATAATCTACATAGGTGTCCTGGCCTGCCGATGGTAGCAAATCAGGGCTGCTGGAGGTGCTCACAGGGCTGGAGAAGTTCTGGGGCCCCTTGGGTATAGGGCGGAAGTGATGTCAGCTTGGGGGCAGACCGCCTCTACAGCTCCTCCAGCCCTGTAAGCACCTCCAGCGATCTGTGCATGCAGGCTCTATGTACTGTGAGTTCTAACATTTTTTTTAAAACTGCCCACTATATGGATCTGTAATACCCTTCTATACATGCGCGCACACACAGAAGCGGTGGGGGAAATTGCATGCAGTTCCTGGCTCTCACAATTTTATTTTATAGGCTGCTTTCCTTCTAAAACAACCTATTCAGTTTAACAAATTGGCGCCCGTGCTATAGCCAAAAGATGGCTACAGCATGTGCTTAAAATGCAGGTAGGGCGTATATGAACTTCGTCCTGTTCTCACGTGCCACGCTCTGTGAGGGCCGAGTCCTTGGTAACTGGCTGATAATAGATCAGGTAAAGGGCCAATCACAGCAGGCCCTTTACCATGTTATCAGCTGTCAGCCAATGACAGTTGATCACAGAAGTAAACAGAAGCCTGTTATCTGCATTATTTTCCCCTCGTGCTGCCGACATAAAGAAAATAAGAAAGCCATTAACCGGATTCTGTTAGAGGGACATCAGTCCCCATAGTGCTCACCAGTGCTGCTAATCAGTGTCATCTATCATTGCCACCTACCAATGCCCATCAGTGCTGCCTATCAGTATCAGTGATTCCTCATCAGCACAAATCGGTGAAGGAGAAAAATTACCCGTTTGCAATATTTTATAACCAAATATGAAAAACGTTTTGTTTTTGTTCCCAAGATTTTTGGTCTTTTTTATTTATTTAGCAAAAAACCCAGCGGTGATTAAATACTGCCAAAAGAAAGCTCTATTTGTGTGAAAAAAAAATGATAAAAATATTATATGGGTAGTGATGCATGAATGCACAATTGTGAGAGCTCTGAAAGCTGCAAACTGGCCTGGACAGGAAGGGGGTATAAGTGCCCAGTAAGCAGTGGTTAAAATAGAAATGAAAGGCACAATGTGTGTGTGTATGTATATGTGTGTGTGTGTGTGTGTGTATATATGTGTGTGTATGTATGTGTATATATATATATATATATATATATATATATATATATATATATATACACACTTTTCATGTGACAACACTGAAGAAATTACACTTTGCTGCAAAGTAAAGTAGTGAGTGTACAGCTTGTATAACAGTGTAAATTTGCTGTCGACTCAAAATAACTCAACACACATCCATTAATGTCTAAACCACTGGCAACAGAAGTGAGTACACTCCTAAATGAAAATGTCCAAATTGGGCCCAATTAGCCATCTCCCCTCCCAGGTGTCATGTGACTCGTTAGTGTTACAAGGTCTCAGGTGTGAATAGAGAGCAGGTGTGTTAAATTTGGTGTTTTTGCTCTCACACTGGTCACTGGAAGTTCAACATGGCACCTCATGACAAAGAACTCTGAGGATCTGAAAAAAAGAATTGTTGCTCTACATAAAGATAGCCTAGGCTACAAGAAGATTGCCAAGACCCTGAAACTGAGCTGCAGCACGGTGGCCAAGACCATACAGCGGTTTAACAGGACAGGTTCCACTCAGAACCGGCCTCGCCAACCAAAGAAGACCAAAAAAGTTGAGTGCATGTGCTCAGCATCATATCCAGAGGTTGTCTTTGGGAAATAGACATATGAGTGCTGCCAGCATTGCTGCAGAGGTTGAAGGGGTGGGTGGTCAGCCTGTCAGTGCTCAGACCATATGCTGTACACTGCATCAAATTAGTCTGCATGGCTGTCACCCCAGAAGGAAACCTCTTCTAAAGATGATGCACAAGAAAACCTGCAACAGTTTGCTGAAGACAAGCAGACTAAGGGCATGGATTACTGGAACCATGTCCTGTGGTCTGATGAGACCAAGATAAACTTATTTGGTTCAGATGGTGTCAAGCGTGTGTCGCGGCAACCAGGTGAGGAGTACAAAGACAAGTGTGTCTTGCCTACAGTCAAGCATGGTGGTGGGAGTGTCATGGTCTGGGTCTGCATGAGTGCTGTCGGCACTGGTGACCTACAGTTCATTGAGGGAACAATGAATGCCAACATGTACTGTGACATCCTGAAGCAGAGCATGATCCCCTCCCTTCAGAGACTGGGCCACAGGGCAGCATTCCAACATAACGATTCCAAACACACATCCAAGATGACCACTGCCTTGCTAAAGAAGCTGAGGGTAAAGGAGATGGACTGGCCAAGCATGTCTCCAGACCTAAATCCTATTGGGCATCTGTGGGGCATCCTGAAATGGAAGGTGGAGGAGCACAAGGTTCTGTGAAGCTCTGGTGAACTCCATGCCCAAGAGGATTAAGGCAGTGAAATACTGTGTGTATATATAAATAACATTATAAATACCTTTTTTACCAGCTCAGGACAAAATGGCTTCCACCATCTTCACTGTAGCCCTGAAAGGTCAAGCAGTGAGGATTCCGGTTTGGCACGGTGGATCGGATGCCTTCCCTGGAACAGTGCATGGAGCTTGCAGCCCCGATCACCAGGTCGGTGTCTGCTATCAATAACATGGCTGCTGAGCCACTTCCTGCCAACCAGAAGCGACATTATTGACCCCCGTTCGCAGTGACCGAGACACCAGGACGCCGAACCGCATCCAATGGCCACTCTGCAAGCATCAGGACACTACAAGTTCGCCCTGTCCCCCAGAAGACTCACCTGAGTCAAAATCCCACACTGCCAGTGTACCTGTCCCTACAGGCATGCTGAAGCCAGGAGAGGTATCGCTGCTCCAGGTGCGATAAATCAAAGGATCCAGGGAGCTGGGTGCCAGCCCCGGCTCGCCACCGCAGAACACCCACAAGATAGAGAAAATCGGCTGCACTCCACCATGGATCCAACGTATATTTATTTAATCATCACAACTGACACCAAGACAGGTTACAGACAGGGTAGGTTGACGCGTTTCACACTGTATTAGTGCTTCCTCAAAACCTATTGAACTACTGGCTCATTACATCTTAAGTAAGAGCTGCCTCCCCCCACACAGATGTCAGGCAATGAGATCGGTAGTGCAAATCATCCTCCCAAGAAGATTGAGAACACGTGTGTGGATGTCATCCTATAGGCCTGAGTTAACACTAGTCTGATTCTCGGACGGACATTAGGAGCACAAGTCGCATTACGTCACAAAAACAATGATTCCCTATAAGAGCCGTCTTAACTGATCCGATTTGTGTTTTTCAGACTTTGAAAAATGGTCCAGTACTACTTTTGTACGACTTTGATCCCACTTCAGCCCACTGAAAAGCACTGAAGTCGGATCATTGTCTTAACTGATCTGACTTTGGCATGGGACTTGTGCTCTGAAAATCTTGAAGGGGAACTCCACGCCAAATTTTTAAAAAAAAACTGGCATGGGGGCCCTCTCCAAGAGCATACTAGGCCCTTCGGTCTGGTATGGATTTTAAGGGGAACCCCCAACGCCGCATGCCCTCGACATGGGGAGTATGGGTGCTTTGGAGCAGGGGGGGCTCTGCGCCCCCCCACCCCAAAGCATCTTGTCCCCATGTTGTCGGGGCAGGGGGGGCTCTGCGCCCCCTACCCCAAAGAATCTTGTCCCGCTAGTTGTCGGGGTCTGCGGGCGGAGGGGCTTATCGGAATCGTGACCCCCAACCCTATGTGAATGAGTATGGGGTGCATTGTACCCCTACCCATTCACCTAAAAGGAAAATGTAAAAAAAAAAAAAAAACTACACAGTTTTTTAAAGTATTTTATTAAATTAGCTCCAGTGTCTTCTCCCCTCTCCGGCGTCCTCTTTCTTCTGTCGGTTCTTTAACCTCTCTGTAGCGCCTTCTGCTCCCCTTCCCTCTGTTCCTCCTCTCTTCTTATGTTGACACAACGCAATCTCTCGCACAAATGGTGTCTCCTCGCTGTGCGGTAACTTATATTGGCATGGGGTGCAGGATATGACTGCAGCTCGTTGACCCACATTTAGCCTAGATTCACACTGAGTGCGGGAATGAAATTGTACGAGTTCAGCTGAACTCACACCATTTCATTCCGGCATGTCAGTCCCGATTTCAGCTGCGATTTCCCAGGCATCTGTGCGGGTTTCTGCACAGATGCCTATGGAAAAAGCAACCTGTAAATCACAAAAAGTAGTACAAGAACTACTTTTTGAAATCGGTGCGGCGTCGCATTGATTAGGACGGTGCCATTGCCGGCTATTGCTGCCAATTTGACATGTCAAATCGTGTCAGTGTGAACCAGTGCTTAAAATTGCCCTTGAAATGTAGCCAGATGAAAGACTGTGGTTTCATTTTATTGTCATAAAAACTTGGTGATAGAGGTTGACCCAATGTGGGTGCCCTCCTAGGTACCAGGTTTATACCTTCTGTCAAGATCTTGGCTAGAGTTTGGATCTACAGCCATGTTGCCAACCAGACTCTTGTGGAAAAAGGGGGTCCCCTGGAGTAAAAATTCAAGACTCCCTTCCAGGGCAGCCCAAGAAATCGTGAGCTACATGCCTCCCCAGGTTCACTGCCCCTGTTCTGGGATGCTGCAATTGGGAGGCCCCAGCCACCTAGTATGAAGGCCAGATAAAAATAACAAACTTCTTCAGAGTTCCTGTCTGGCCGGAGGAAACACGTATACTGAGGGGCTACTGCCTGTGGTCTGTCTTTTGTAATGTGGATCATGTGTTTCCTATGCTAGGTGGGTGGCCTCTCTCTCTGTAAGCTGTCCTGGAAGACGACTTCGGAAAATGTATAGATAAATAACATTATAGATACCTATTTTTTAATAGTGATCACATCATTTATTTTATTTTTTACAGGTACGTATATAGCGCTGACAATTTGCATTGCCCTTAACATGCAGTGCCTTGAAAAAGTATTCATACCCCTTAAAATTGTCCACATTTTGTCATGTTACTACCAAAAACATAAATGTATTTTATTGGGATTTTATGTGATAGACCAACACAAAGTGGCACATAATTGTGAAGTGGAAGGAAAATGATAAATGATTTTCAACTTTGTTTACAAATAAATATGTGAAATTTGTGACGTGCATTTGTATTCAGCCCTGAGTCAATACTTTGTAGAACCACCTTTCCCTGCAATTACAGCTGCAAGTCTATTTGGGGATGTCTCTACCAGCTTTGCACAGCTAGAGAGTGACATTTTTGCCCATTCTTCTTTGCAAAATAGCTCCAGCTCTGTCAGATTGGATGAAGAGCGTCCTTGAACAGCAATTTTCTTGTCACAGATTCTCAATTGGATTTAGGTCTGGCCTTAGATTGGGCCATTTTAACACATGAATATGCTTTGATCTAAACCATTCCATTGTTGCTCTGGCTGTGTGTTTAGGGTTGTTCTCCTGCTGGAAGGTGAACCTCCACCAGTCTCAAGTCTTTTGCAGACTCTAACAGGTTTTCTTTTAAGATTGCCCTGTACTTGGCTCCATCCATCTTCCCATCAACTCTGACCAGCTTCCCTGTCCCTGCTGAAGAAAAGCATCCCCACATGATGCTGGCACCACCATGTTTCACGGTGGGGGTGGTGTGTTCAGGGTGATGTGCAGTGTTAGTTTTCCGCCACACATAGCATTTTGCTTTCAGGCCAAAACGTTAAATTTTGGTCTCATCCGGCCACAGCACCTTCTTCCACATTTGCTGTGTCCCCCACATGGCTTCTTGCAAACTGCACTGGCTTTCTTTTGTCCTGTTTATGATCTTTGAAAGTGAAAGAAAATACCAAATTTTGGGTTGTCCCCCAAAAAAGTAAGAGGGAAGTCCTTTCATGGGACACTAGTTCTGGTGACCTGGAGCTCCCCAAGGGATTCCCTTAATTTGCAGGGATTTCTTGTCACTTCCCGTTTTGGCTATAGGGCAGGAAGTGAAGGGAAATCTCTGCAATGGGATACAGATGGCAAAAAATATACAAAAAATGACAAGGATCATAACCCCCCTACCCCCGCACTATCCAAAATTAAGAAAAATAAGTTTTGCCTATAGTTCTGCTTTAATGCTGTCAGAGGTTTTCTTTGTCTACACTTACCCACAGAGTTGCCTTTTTCTCTGCTAGGCAAGTTCTTTTGTTGATGGCCCGGTCTTGTTTAGTTTTCGTTCCTATTCCTCCCAAGAGACAGGTTTTACTGGGAACAATCAGTTTTTTTTTTTTCTCCTTAAAGTTGTTTATTTCTTCACTTTAAAGCCGAACTTTACCCATAACAACGTGAAAAATAATGTTCTTTAGCAAGGAACATACATTCCACATTGATAATCATGCTACCAAAATGAATGTAAATTGCCTCCAGCATTGCTCCTGTTTCTTCTTGCTGGAGGCTGCCATTTTGCTGAAGCCAAGAGCCCCTGAACAGTAAATAATGAAGCAGAACTAAATTGATTTAACGGTTTTAAAAAAACAAAAAACGTTGCATCCCTGGGATACCAGGACTGCTAACTGACACATTTGCTTGTGCAAAATGTCTGGTATCATAACTGATCACATGTGCAGCACCATGGCAGTTGTAAATCATGCAGTAGAAGCTTCCTTGGCTGTAAAGGATAGGAGGGCATAATTCTGCTTTAACCGCTTGCCGACCAGCCATCCTCATTATACGGCGGCAGGTCGACTCTCCTGCGCTCCGTGCATGTGATATAACGGGCCTGCTGTGTGCTGGGCGGACTCGATGTCCGCCAGCGACCCGCGATCACGGTGTACAGATGCAGAATTTACTTATTGCTTATTTACATAGGCAGATCCCCGTTCTGCCAGATGACGTCAGAGATATTCTGTTCCCAGTGATCGGCAACAGCCATCTGTCATGTCCCTGGCAGCCCACCCCCCCTACAGTTAGAACACACCCAGGGAACACTTAACCCCTTGATCGCTCCCTAGTGTTAAACGCTTCCCTGCCAGTGTCATTTATACATTGATTAGTGCATTTTTATAGCAATGATCAATGTAATAATGTCCCCAAAAATTGTCATTTGGGGTCAGATTTGTCCGCCGCAATGTCACAGTCCCGCTAAAATCGCAGATCGCTGCCATTACCGGTAAAAATAAATAAAAGCCCGTACATCTATCCCATAGTTTGTAGACGCAATAACTTTTGCTCAAACCAATCAATCTACTCTTATTGAGATTTTTTTTTACCAAAAATATGTAGAATATCTATCAGTCTAAACTGATGAAGAAATTTGTTTTTTTTTTTGGATATTATAGCAGAAAGTAAAAATGTTTTTTTTTCAAAATTGTCAGTCTGTAGCACAAAAACTAAAAACCGCAGAGGTGATCAAATGCCACCAAAAGAAAGCTGTATTTGTGGGAAAAAAAGGACGTCACTTTTCTTTGGGTACAGTGTCGCACGATCGCGCAATTGTTAGTAAAATCGACGCAGAGCCATATCGCAAAAAGTGCTCTGGTCAGGAAGTGGGTAAATCCTTCTGGGGCTGAAGTGGTTAAGGCGGTCAGTAGACAGGCCTCTACAGATTCAGTAAGGAGCGCAACTGAGCATATGCACAGCAGGGTGAGAGTGTATTACCGAATTTTAACCACTTCAGCCTGGAAGGATTTACCCCCTTCCTGACCAGAGCACTTTTTGCGATTCGCCACAAATAGAGCTTTCTTTTGATGGTTATGATCACCTCTGTGGTTTTTATTTTTTATGTTAAGAACAAAGAGCGACAATTTTGAAAAAAAAAAAAAAAAAAAAATATTGCTTATTTTTGCTAGAATACATATCCAAGAAAAATATATAAAAAAAACAAATGTATTCATCAGTCTAGGCCAATATATATTCTTTTGGTAAAAAAAAAAAAAAAAAAAAATCGCAATAGGCGTATATTGATTGTAAACGCGGCAACTTTTGCGCAAACCAAACTATGAGAATTCATTTATGGGGTTTTCATTTTTTTTTATACTTGTAATGGCGGCGATCTGCAATTTTTAGAGGGACTGCGACATTGCAGCGGGCATGTCGGACACTTTTTTGGGACCACTGGCATTCATACAGCAATCAGTGCTATGAAAATGCACTGATTACTGTATAAATATCACTGGCAGGGAAGGGGTTAACACTAGGGGGCGATCAAAGGGTTAACCGTGTTCCCCGCTAGGTGTTTTTAACTGTGTGGGGGGCTGGGCTGACGGTGGGGGGAAAGGAATGGAGTGATCATCAGTATATGGGAGCAGACGATCACTCTCCTTACCCCCTGCCAGAACGGGGATCACTTAAACATTAGCGAATCCCCGTTCTGTCACTGCGGAGGAGCAATCATGGGTAGCTGGTGGACATTGAGTCCACCCTACCCGCTCTCTCGCTACACAATGAGCGCCCACGGTCCTTGCCCCTGCGGCCGCCGTCAGGTGACGGCGGTTTGCGCAGGAGAGCCTTATTGCCGCCGTCAAGCCAAGGCAGGCGGTCGGGCAACTGGTTAAACAATATTATTATTATTATACAGGATTTATATAGCGCCAACAATTTACGCAGCGCTTTACAACTTGAGGGTAGACAGTACAAATACAATTCACTTAAATACAGTAGGAATCAGAGGGCCCTGCTCGTTAGAGCTTACAATCTAAAAGGGAAGGTCAAGAGATACAAGAGGTAATAACTGTGGGGGATGTGCTAATAGAGAAGATAAATGTACAGTTGTTAGGTGGGAGCCAGATAGGCTTCTCTGAAGAGATGAGTTTTCAGGGATTGTCTGAAGGTGGACAAACTTGGAGAGAGTCAGACAGATTGTGGTAGAGCATTCCAGAGGATGGGAGAGGCTCTGGAGAAGTCCTGGAGATGAGCGTGGGATGAGGTGACAAGGGAGCTGGAGAGCAGGAGGTCTTGGGAGGAGCGAAGAGATCGATTTGGTTGGTATTTTGAGACCAGGTTAGTGATGTAGCTGGGGGCCAGGTTGTAAATTGATTTACAAGTTATTGTTAGGATCTTGAATTTAATACGTTGGTTGAGTGGCAGCCCATGTAGAGATTGACATAGGGGTGTAGCAGATGCCGAGCGGTTTTTAAGGTGGATGAGCCTGGCCGCAGTGTTCATAATGGACTGAAGTGGGGAGAGACTATTTAGAGGTAAGCCAGTGAGGAGGGAGTTGCAGTAGTCGAGGCGAGAAATGACCAGGGAGTGGATTAAAAGCTTTGTGGCGTCATCGGTTAGGAAGGGGCGTATCTTGGAGATGTTGCGGAGGTTGAGGCGGAAAGTTTTGGATAGCGATTGGATGTGGGGCTGAAAGGTTAATTGGGAGTCTAGGAGAAATATAGACTCTTATTTTTAAATGTTTTACATATCTAAACCTGCAAAAGGGGCCAGTTTGAAGACTTAATTTCTGACTAACGTTCCACTTTAATTAAGACGTTGGTCTTTCTTCACTTTCAATGGCTCCAGTACATTCCCAGATCTCCCTCCATTGTTGGGGTATGGGCTATTGAGTGGGTCTCTCTGCCACCTATGCATCAGGCTCATGGACTGTTTGTGTCTTATAAAGTCCCTGAAGGGACAGTTCCTCCTGTCTGCAATTACCCTTTAGACCTGTAAGAGGGAACTTCTGTTTTTCTGGTAGAGGTCCAAGAAGTGTTTTCAGTACCCCTACATGGGAACCGCTGCTGAAAGCTCTTTCAACACCTTTATAGAAGCACAAATTCTCCACTCTTTGATAATATCACCCTATGTCTGCATGTGGGGAAAATTTGCATTCCTTTCTACAGAGTGGCTTTCTATCTTGCCTTCTGATGTTAGACAGCCTCTCTATAGGAACAAATGTATTATCTAAGCGGGGACTGGCTGAGATTTTGCAGCAGTGGCTGTGAGCACCCTCAATGGAATCAAAGTTTAAATATATTTTATTGGTCAATCATAAAACAGGATTTTCCACAGTAACTGACCTGCCTCAGCCAGCTGGAGAGTATATTTATAAAATCCACAGAATTCAGTAATTTCTCCCCCCCCCCTTTCCTTATTTCTTTGGGGCATAAACAAGGGTTACTAATTAACAACCTTGATAGAAGCACAAATCTCATTTTGTAACAAAAAGGTATAATTAATATTTTATTCCACATCATACTTCTGATCACGCAGTTATATGAAAACATGTCTTAGTTGTCTCTGTCTTAGTGGTGGTGATGATGACCGCTTGTTGGTTCCTCCATAGGTGGGATAACTTCTCCAGTCTCTCTGATGATATCACCCTATGTTGAAGCAGACATAATTAATATAGTAAACTTAAGTGACAATTATAACACCTCTCTTTCTCTCTCAGATTCCTCAACTGTGCCAATATCTGCATGGATCAGGCTTACTCTGCAAGCCATACTAATAACATTACTGCTAACTGGTTGAGTCTGAAATACAGAAATATTCAAGACACCTGCTACTTAAAGTAGAAGTCCAGTCTATTCCTAACTAAGCTTAAAGCGGTGTTCCACCCAAAAGTGTAACTTCCCCTGATTGGATTCCTCCCCCCCTCAGGTGTCACATTTGGCACCTTTCGGGGGGAAGAGGACACCTGTCTTTAGACAGGTATCCTTTTCCACACATCCGGGAGCTTGGGCTGGGAGCCGCAGCGGCTGACCTCAGCAGCCAGGCTCCCTCCTCACTCTGCTACTGGTCGCTGGCCAATAGCAGAGCCTTTTGCATGTGCAGTAAGGTGCCCGGCGTAAAGCTGTAATGCTACACGTACGGGTTCCCTTACTCACAATGGACGCGGCTGCACCCGATCCGAAGATCGGCGGCGGGTGCCGACATTGCTGGACTCCAGGACAGGTAAGTGTCCTATTATTAAAAGTTAGCAGCTACAGTACTGTGTAGCTGCTGACTTTTATTTTTTTTTTTTCAGGTGGACCTCCGCTTTAAAGTGATTGTAAAGTCTCTTTTCTGTTTTTAAACATAAACATGTTATACTAACCTCATCTGTGTAGTTGGTTTTGCAAAGTGCAGCCTGGATCCTCCTCTTTTTGGTTCCCTCTTTGCCCCTCCCTCCTATCGAGTGCCCCCACAGCCAGCAGCTTCCTATGGGGGCACCTGAGCCAGAGCTCTGTGTATCCATTCAGACATGGAGCCCCGCCCCCCTCTCCCAGATTGACTGACTTTGATTTGACAGCCACGGGAGCCAATGGCGCCGTTTCTGTGTCTCAGCCAATCAGGAGGAGTGTCCCAGACAGCTTAGACATTCATGGACGCCGCTGGAGAGAGAAGGGGCTCGGGTAAGTAATTAGGGGTGCTGGGGAGGCTGCTACACACAGAAGGTCTTTTATTTTAATGCATAGAATGCATTAAAATAAAAAAACCTTCTTCCATTACAACCCCTTTAGATCTGGTCCCACCCCCCTTCTAAATCCTATTCAGATGTGTATACTTATCTATTCTGAGAGGGATCCACTCAGGTTACATGATTAGCTGTCAGCAAGGGCTTTAGTGTAGAGGAGGGACAGTAGATAATGGATGCCTCATAGTACACCTATAGGTGTTGTCAGTGCCCAGGTTCTGCTGTAGTTATCAGCAATCTCTTTGCTACAACACTGAAGCCGGCTGCTGGGGAGATCATTTGACCGGACCGCTCTCAGAATAGGTAACGCGTCCTCCTTCCTTGGGAACAGGTTTAAAGTGGTAGTAGTCCGGTACATTTTTTTTCTTTCTAGGGACCATAATGTCTGCCATAATGTGCTAAATATGCTGTGCATACTAGCACATTATGGTCTAGGGGCAGGGAGCCCCTAGACCATAATGTGCTAGTATGCACAGCATATTTAGCACATTATGGCAGACTTGCCTGTCAAAGATGCCCTCCAGCACTGCGGTGTGATCGATCCGGTACATCCTAGGCGCTTCCATCTTCACCAGTCTTCCTTCCGGGTTCCATGTCTTCAGCCAATGGAATGGCCAGACTGCTATGACGTTAATTCCGTGCGAGTCACATCGCCGCAGCACAGATCAGCGGCCGTAAATGTTCACTGAGCTGTGCATGCGTGGCTCAGTGTACAAGACGGCTGACAGGCAGGAGGAAGCTTTTATGATAGAAGAGACCAACAGGGTCTCTTCTATCATGAATATCCTGCCTGTCAGCAATTTTCAAAACTGGCTTTAATACCACTTTAGGATTTGTTAGGAATAGGCTGGGCTTCTACTTTAAGTGCCCGGAACGCAGTGCGGGAAAGCAACGTTCCAATGCACTGGGTGTCA
>BLSH010184127.1:1727869-1737916 GCA_018402905.1 Glandirana rugosa
TTTTTCTTTCTAGGGACTCCCTGCCCCTAGACCATAATGTGCTAGTATGCACAGCATATTTAGCACATTATGGCAGACTTGCCTGTCAAAGATGCCCTCCAGCACTGCGGTGTGATCGATCCGGTACATCCTAGGCGCTTCCATCTTCACCAGTCTTCCTTCCGGGTTCCATGTCTTCAGCCAATGGAATGGCCAGACTGCTATGACGTTAATTCCGTGCGAGTCACATCGCCGCAGCACAGATCAGCGGCCGTAAATGTTCACTGAGCTGTGCATGCGTGGCTCAGTGTACAAGACGGCTGACAGGCAGGAGGAAGCTTTTATGATAGAAGAGACCAACAGGGTCTCTTCTATCATGAATATCCTGCCTGTCAGCAATTTTCAAAACTGGCTTTAATACCACTTTAGGATTTGTTAGGAATAGGCTGGGCTTCTACTTTAAGTGCCCGGAACGCAGTGCGGGAAAGCAACGTTCCAATGCACTGGGTGTCAACTACACCACAAACACTGTGCATTTGCCTGCACCTGTGCATGAATTATATATGCAAGTTATTCCTATAGCACTGTATTTCATAATATTGAGAGCTTGAGCTCAACCCCCTTACACTTATTTGGAGCACTGGTATTTTGGTTTCACATTCATCGGAATCATGGTAATGTGTGAAAAGATCACATCTATTTACAGCACTGGGAGTGTGATTTCAACTCCCTCACATATCCTACTTGTAGCACTGAGATTTTAGTTGCACATTTATGTGAAATATAGAATTTATTTTTGATTATATTTGATATGAACTAATGACACATACACAATACATGATTTAAATTTGTTAGTCTAGTGTGTGTAAACTCAATATATTAAGTGTCACGCTGACAAAAAAAAACCCATCTCTTTGCAACTTACTATGTCGCTTCTCCTCCTCTAGCCTGAAAATAAACTTAAACAGAACCTGCATAAAATTACAGCTGGCTGGTGTATTGCCAATCAATTACACAAATCCATTCTATCTTCCATTATTAGAGGATACAGTATCTGTGTATTTACTTGCTTTCCCCTAAAGATTCACAGTAAGGAGAATGGGGGTTCCCATGATATTAGAAATTTTTTCTGTAACACAAAACCGGACACTTATATTAACCTGTGGCCAATACTTACAGGATACAATGCAGTCTTTTGAAAGGTGAGACCATAGGGGTTTTCCTAAAACAGATAATACATATTGCTTAGTTTATTTTACATCCATTAAGATTCATATACATTTCCAACACCACACCATCATTCATGAAACCTGTTGCAAGACCTTTCATTTTGATATAACTATACTATTTTTCTTTCTCTGGTCTGTGGATCCCTTAACCACTTGCCTGTCATGCCAATGCTGACATTTCCCTCATATATGCCCAAATCAGTGTTTTTTTTTCACTAGAAAATGCATGTGTGTGTGTGTGTGTGTGTGTGTGTGTGTGTGTGTGTGTGTGTGTGTGTGTGTGTGTGTGTGTGTGTGTATATATATTATATTATATTATATATTTTAGCAGAGGCCCTAGAGAATAAAATTGTGGTCCTAGCAAATCTTTATGTCACACGGTATTTGCGCAGCAAGAGTTCAAATGCAATTAATTTGGAAAATATTGTTTTCTTTAAAAAAAAAAAGTGTATAAACACAATAATTAACTTATTTTTTTGTAAAATTTGAAAGAGAATGTTATTCCGAGTAAATAGATACCCAACATGGTCCTGCTTTAAAATTGCGCACGCCTGTGAATGGCGCCAAACTATGGTACTTAAAAATCTCCATAGGTGAAACTTTAAAAAAAGGTTTACAGCTTACTAGTTTAGTCTAGAGCTAGAATTATTGCTCTCGCTATAATGTTCATGGCAATACCTCATGTATGGTGTGAACACCATTTAAATATGTGGGTGTGACCTACGTATGTGTTCGCCACTGTGCACAAGCACAGCAGGAGGGGGCACTTTACATTTTTTAAATTATTATTTTATTAAATTTGTTTTTACATTTTTATATTGTGCCTTCCATTTATTTATTATCCCTTTTATTTCCATCACAAGAAATGTAACATCCCTTGCAATAATAATACAGCACCCCAGGTCCTCTTTATGGGAGAGATCTAGAGCCTATAAGGAACTCTTTATGTAGAGGTCTGGGGGCTACCCTCCTGCAGCTTCTAAAAGTGATCCAGTGGCTAATTTTAGTGGTTAGAGAAACGCCGGCTAAAAAAAAAAAAAAAAAAAAAAAAAATCCATAACCCCAGTATTCCACAAACCGAGGATATCTTTTTACAATGGCCCGGTTTGGAAATGGTTAAACCAGCTGAAAAGATTTCCTTCTGACATACAGTAAACTAAAACTAGCATAGGGTACCAACACTAGTGCAGCTTAGGAGGAGGTCAAATTCCGGATCAGACATAGAATCAAACTGGGAGGTCAAGGGCACTGAACCCTGAATGATCTCAAAAATGCCTCAAACATATGTCAAATGCAAGCAGAATGTGTCTTCACAGACGAGTAGGGCTATGTGAATCCACAAGGAAGGAAGCAAATATCCTGTGAATACACATTATTCATCATCAACTGTACTGGACTTTCACACACAAGGTCATTGGCTCATAACAGGTGACTGAAAATTAATTGCCCCACAATGCCAACAATGAAAGTTATAAGACAGGAAAAGTGTGCTGCCTTCAGCAGTTATATGGGCAATGCATTTGCATATATAGCCTGTGCCTAGTTGATTGTTTTGCTGCCACCCCTGTGGTGTTAATTTCTGTAATTCCTTCTCCCTTTGCACAATGTTACTTTCTTTCCTCATTTGCGAGTTTCTGTATTGTTCCTAAAAGGCACAAATTGAGGCTAGGCAAAGAAAATATTAATTTTAACCATCTTAAACACTTCAATATCACATCTACTGAATTGTGCAGTTTGCCTCAAGCTTCTGCATGCAATAAAGTTATTCATGGATGCCAAGTATTATGGGAGTTCAACTATCAACCTGAAGAAGACTGTCTGCGGTGATTGTCTCGGCTACATTCAGACCAGGCATAGAGGTCTCAGGGAGGTATTCAGTCAACATGACAACAATAAAATCAGAAAATTTGGGAAATGATGGCAGATGAAAAAAAGGGATTTTATTAAAACTTCCCGTAAAATCCTTTTCTCTGAGTTCACTGACAGACGCAGCCCTTCATTGACAAGTGGGGTTATATGCACATCCTATTAGGAGTTGACTAGGTAAATAGAAAGAAAGCAAGCTGGCCCCTCCCAGGGGGCCGTCCTCTCTCTCCCATATAACCCCCCTGCTCTGCTTAGCATATCCGTTTGTAACAAGCCGTACAAATGCACCACAGAGGGGCAGGTGCTGCGTCTGTCAGTGAACTCAGAGAAAAGGATTTAATGGTAAGTTTTAATAAAATCCCTTTTTCTATTACGTTCACTGACAGACACAGCCCTTCATTGACAAGTGGGTATGTCCCAAAGCTGTGTCAGTAAAGAGGGGTGGGTAAACGACAACTGTACCCTAACAGAATCCTCTCAGGAGGCGCCAGTCACGCCTACACTGCCGCCTGTAAAACTTTACGGCCAAAAGCAGCATCCGAAGATGCTGACACATCAACTTTATAAGTAAACGTGTGCACCAAGGTCCAAGTGGCCGCCTTGCACACCTGTGACACCGAAGCCTGGTGTCTGAAAGCCCAGGAAGTGCTAACAGCCCTGGTGGAATGAGCCGTGACTGGAAAAGGGGGAACCTTGCCCCGAACAGTATACGCACGGGTCACGGTCTGTCTGATCCAACGAGAAACAGTAGCCGACGAGGCCGCCAATCCTTTGCGCGGACCATCCGTCAACACAAAAACGCGTCAGCCTTCCGAAAGGAGTCTGTAGCCGCCAAATACACCCGCAAGGCCCTCACGACATGTAACTCAAATTCCTTAGGATGCGATGGATGCGGACATAACGAAGGAAGAACAATATCTTCATTAATGTGAAAAGAAGAAACCACCTTCGGTAGAAACGAAGGAGAAGGGCGCAAGACCGCTTTGTCCTTGTGAAGGACCAGGTAAGGAGAATTGCAGGAAAAAGCTGCCAACTCAGATACCCGCCTAGCGGATGTAATGGCCACCAAGAAAGCCACTTTCTGCGACAGCAATTGCAAGGGAATATCCCTGATCTTCTCATATGGCGGTTTCTGCAACACAGAAAGTACCAAATTCAAATCCCACGGTGCCATAGGCGACCGCACCTGAGGAGCCACATGACACACACCCTGTACAAGCGTAAGAATCAACGAATGTGACGCCAAAGGCCACTGAAAGAGAATCGCCAGAGCCGAAATCTGACCCTTGAGTACTCAATGCCAACTTTTTATCCAGGCCCTGCTGCAAAAAAGCCAGCACCCGGGACACAACGTAAGAGCGGGAGTTCCAACCCCCGCCTTGCACCAAGCGATATAGGCCTTCCAGGTGCGATGATAAATCTTGCGCGAAGTACACTTATGCGCTTTAAGCATGGTAGGGATCACGGAGTCAGCGACACCCCTATCCCTCAACACCTGGGACTCAATAGCCAAGCCGTCAAAGCCAGCGAGGGTAAAGCAGGGTGCAAGATGGGTCCCTGAGACAACAGATCTTCATGCAGCAGAAGGCGCCAGGGAACATCTGCCACCATTCGCACCACGTCGGCGTACCAAGGACGCTGAGGCCAATCCGGAGCCACCAAAATTGTCAGAATCCCCTCCGCTTCCACCCTGCGCAGTAGCCGCGGTAGAAGCTTGATGGGAGGAAACGCGTACAGAAGTCGATGCCGACTCCAAGGCGCTACCAGCGCGTCCGTGGCGGCCGCCATCAGGTCCCTCGTCCTGCACACAAAAGCTTTTACCTTGTGATTGAATCGAGACGCCATGAGGTCCACATCTGGCATGCCCCACTTGTGGCAAATCTGGCAGAACACTTCTGGATGTTCCCCCTCATCCAGCGTCTGGCGACTGAGAAAATCCGCCTGCCAATTCTCTACGCCCGGAATGTAAATGGCGGAAATCGCCGGCACATGAAGTTCTGCCCATCGCAGAATGAGAGCCGCTTCCGCAGCCGAGCTCCTCGTTCCACCCTGATGGTTCACATACGCCACTGCGAGATTCCTGCGCCGACCAACGGCCCCTAAACAGACAGCTGCCCCAGGACCCCCCCCAGCCGGATAGGCTGGTGTCCATCGTGACTATCGACCAATCGAGGGGAACAAAGGACTTCCCCAACGTCAGAGCCAGGGCCCGAAGCCACCAGGTCAACGACCCTCTGGTCTGAGGATCCAATCTGATCAGCTGGTCTAAGGACAGTGGAGACTTGTCCCACCGAGACAGAATCGCTCGCTGAAAGAGCAGAGTGTGACTCTGGGCGTAAGGTACCGCCTCCAAGGCTGAAACCATAAGCCCCAACACCCGCATACAAAACCGTAAGGAGGACCACCGGCGTGACAGCAGGGTTCGCACCGCTGCTTGCAGTGTCAGTAACTTGGCCAGAGGTAAGAACACCTTCGCCTGCTCCATGTCCAGGATCAGACCCAGGTATTGCAGGCGACAGGACGGTGTCACCGTCGACTCCTGCAGACTGGTCAGCCAGCTGAAGTTCTTTAACGAGGTCATGGTGATAGCCACATTCTCCTCCAGAGCCGAAGCAGACTCCGCTCTCAGGAGCATGTCGTCTAGGTATGCTACCACCGCAATGCCTCTCTGCCTCAGTAGCGCCAGCACCGGGGCCACCAGCTTGGTGGACACCCGAGGAGCCGAGGCCAGACCGAAGGGAAGTGCCACGAATTGGTAATGATCTCCCACTGCAAAGCGCAGGAAGCACTGGTGCCGGAGACAAATGGGAACGTGGAGGTATGCTTCCCTGATATCCAGGGATGCCATGAAATCCCCTCGGTGCAGGGCGGCCACGACCGAACGAACATATTCCATCCGGAATTTTCGCGCTTTCATAAAGTGGTTTAGCGCCTTTAGGTCCAGAACTGGCCTGACCCTTTTTTGGGGACCACGATTAGGTTTGAGTAGAAACCGTGAAACCTTTCCAACTGAGGTACTGGCACGATCACCCCCTGGTCGGAGAGTGCCTGAACAGCCCTTAGGAGGGCCTCCCGACGCCCCTGAGGAAGTCTCAAGTTCGATGGGAAGAACCTGTCTGGTGGTAGAGTGCTGAACTCTATCCTGTACCCGGGAGGACCCCACTTCCTGCACCCACCGGTCGGAAATGTGGGCAGTCCACCTGTCTGCGAACCCCAGAAGACGTCCCCCCCACTCGAAGTTCGGGTGGGGGCAACCCATCATGCAGAGGACTTCTCTGTCTTTTCGTTCTTGCGTTGCCAGGGTCGTTTACCGGCCCCTGCGGCAGACTTGCCAGGCCCCACCCCCTTGCCCGCTGCACCAGGGGCACGAAAAAAACCTCTTCTGACCCGAAGAGGCAGGACCCTGCTTGTGACGGAACTCCCGCCACCTGGGCTCCGGAAGAAAAGTACTCTTCCCTCCAGTGAAATCCTTGATGATTTCATCCAACTGTGGTCCAAAGAGACGACCACCCTGAAAGGGAAGATCCGTAAGACCCTTCTTGGACCTGTGGTCACCCAACCACGAACGTAAACAGAGTACTCGTCTGATAATGACTGCAAAAACGGACGACATTTTTGACAACATGGGAAGCAGGTCCAGAGCTGCGTCACACAGGTACCGAAGACCCTGAAACAAATGGTCAGCTCTCTGCGACGCCTCAAGCGTCCTGCCACAGTTCAAATCATTCTGCAGCTCCGTCATACACTCAGACAGATATTGCGCCGCCATGGCCGACGCCAGGGCCGGCCTCATGGCTGATCCTGCCAACAGGAAAAGTGCCTTTGACACCGCCTCCGTCCACCTATCGGCTGGGTCCTTAAACGAGGGAGACCCTTCCAAAGTAATGGTCGTTGCCTTGTTCAGGCGAGCCACCGGAGGGTCCACTGCGGGGGATGCCCACTTCTTCACAAAACGATCCTCAAAAAGGGATAGCGTATAGCGAAGCATTTAGGTAGGGCGAAGGAATTCTGTGGACGCTGCCATTCCTGATAGACCAGGTAGTGAAAAAATTGATCATAAGGATAAGCCTTAGGTGACCTGGGTGGCCTAGCAGACCATAACGTATGCGGACACCTGCGACTCCCCTGCTTGGTCCAGTCGCAAGGACGCACGGATATTAGCAATCAGTGCAGCCACCATCGCCTTTTCACGCGCAACCGAGGCCCCCTGGTCCTCTTCGCCGTCCGAGGGGACTAGCTCGCCCTCAGAGTTCCATGGGGGTCCCCGTGACCCCCAAAGCCATTTCCGGTTCGGACTCTTCCCCTGAGGAACAAGAGGGAGGCGGACGCTTTTTAGGGGCCCCCAGAGCGCTGCTCGGCCCCACCCGGGGAAGAAATTCCCCAAATACTGCTCTCAGCTGGTCCAGGGACTCCAGGGTCCCCAGCGCAGGTTGCGCTGCCGCTGACTCCTCCTCAGAAGGACCCGCAGGGTCATCTGCCATCGTACCACCAGAACTGACAGTCAAAATAGAAAATGACCTGACACCCCCCCAATGCAGCCCCACAGATCACCAGGGAGACCCCAGGAGGACTGCACCCACCGCTACCAGCACCCCAGGGAGAGCCCAGCTATACTTGCAGTTTGTGCCTCACAAGCGCTGCTCCCAGTAGGAGTGCTTAAGGACCGCCAGTCAAGAAGCCTGCGCCGCCTGTAGCCATCCGCGCTGTCTCAAGTGAAAGAGGAAGCAAAACGGCAGCAGCACGTTTTTTACTCTCCAGGGACATCCAATATGGCCGCCGAAAACGTGCACAAGAGGCCAAGCCTGTAATACAGGCCGCGACTACGGCAAAATGGCCGCCGCTCAGCACTAGAGGGAAAACCTCAGCAAAATGGCCGCGGCAAAATGGCGGCGATCCGCCGCATGGCGGTACGAACGCGCGGGGTGCGGTGCGGGAAGAGGGGGGGGAGGGGGCGAGGACACCCAGGGGGGACACTAGCCCAGCGAACACCCTCCACCGGTCGGCCAAATCGCTAAAATACACCCAGCACCCCCCCTCTGCGCCCCTAGGGGGGGAAGAGGGGGTCACTCACCAGTCCGACGGGCGTAGCGGGTAGCCACCCGGTTGCAGACCTTCCTCCCATGCTGGAGAGGGATGCTGACAGGACAGGAACCAAGTCCGGTCACCGGGCGCAAGTGGGGGTCACCCACTGGCCGCCTGAACGGAACGGGCACGATGCAGCGGGCCCCGCCAAGGCTAGGACTAGTTCGCATTGGTCGGCCGCGCTGGGGAAAGTGCAGGATTCTAGCTATCCTCTATGCCCCAGCCGGCTTCTTGATCGCAGTCTTCATCAGGTAGCTTGAAAAAAATAAAAAAGCGGTAGCAAAAAAGAAGAACCGCAGGTCCCATAAGGTAGCCAGGTCTAACTCCTTGCACTAGGCATAATAAAACTGATATGATAAGCAGAGCAGGGGGGTTATATGGGAGAGAGAGGACGGCCCCCTGGGAGGGGCCAGCTTGCTTCCTTTCTATTTGCCTAGTCAACTCCTAGTAGGATGTGCATATAACCCCACTTGTCAATGAAGGGCTGCGTCTTGTCAGTGAACGTAAGAGAAAGAATGTTTGGCCCCAGGCCAAGTGTAGCTCAGGCGTTATTACAGCAACTATTAGTTCTACCAGATCTCCCTGTTAAATACCCAATGTTGCAGTGTGGAAAATTAGGCGCAGTAGGTTTGTGGTTATAGTAAACCTGTGCTCAGACTATGTACATTTATACACATATACAGTCATGGCCAAAAGTATTGGCACACCTAAATTTCTGTCAGATAATGCACCACTTTACCCAGAAAATTGTTGCAATTACAAATGTTTAGGCATTCTCGTGCTTACTTCTTTTGTTTGTATTGGTATGACACAAAAAGTGGAGAAAACAGAATTAAAATCTGAAACATTCAAAAGCAAAACATCAAAAATGGACCGGATAAAATAATTTGCACCCTCAATTTAATATTTGGTAGCACACCTCTTGGAAAAAAATAACTGAAATCAATCGCTTCCTGTAAACATTAATGAGTTTTTTACACCTATCTACTGGAATTTTGGATCACTCTTCTTTCCCCAACTGTTCCAGGTCTCTCAGATTGGAAGGTTTCCTTTCACCGACTGCTGTTTTGAGATCCCTCCAGAGGCGCTCTATGGGATTTAGATCTGGACTCATTGCCAGTTCAGTACTCTCCAGCGCTTTGCATTAAACCATTTCTGATTTTTGACGTGTACTTTGGGTCGTTGTTCTGCTGTATGACCCATGACAGAAACCCAACTTTCTAACACTATAATGCACCCCAGAATTCTTTGGTAGACTTCAGATTTCATAATGCCACGCACAGTCAAGATATCCAGTGCCTGAAGCAGCAAAGCAACCCCAAAACATCAGTGAACCACCATCACCATGTTTGACTCTAGGGACTGCATTCTTTTCTTTAAAGGCTTAATTTTTTTTTCTGAAAAAACAGTAGAATCATGGGCTTTACCAAAAAGCTGCAATTTTGATTTGTTTGCCCACAGCACATTCTCCCAAAAGGATTTTGGCTTCCTCAGGTAAGTTTTGGCAAATTCTTTGATCAATTTTTATTTTTCGTCCATGTCCAGAGAGATTAGCTACAGTGCCATGGGCTATCAACTTCTTGTCAATGTTGGAACATTAGGATCCCTGGAGATGGACTTGTAACCTTGAGATTGTCCATGCTTTTCCACAATTTTTGTTCTCAAATACTCAAGACAATTCTTTGCTGCCCTTTCTCTTCTCCATGCTCCACGTGGCACACAGAGACAAACAGAAAGGTTGAGTCCATTTTTCACCACTTTAACTTGTTGCTGGTGTGATTTCTATATTGTCAGCGCCTATTAATCAATACAGGTGAGTTTACCATATTTTTCGCTCCATAAGATGCTCTTTTTCCCCCTCAGAAAATGGGGGGGGGGGGGGGGGGAATGG
>BLSH010184127.1:1757506-1775996 GCA_018402905.1 Glandirana rugosa
AAGTATTTACAACCAGTTTTAAATATGACGATGGATAGAAACCATTTTTTTTTTTGTTTAATCACCTATAATAAGCCAGAAACACTTTCAATATCTCGTCACTACCGCTTGGAACCGTGGGGTCTACAAAACCTTGATGTAAAGGGTACTACGAGTTGATGTGACGTTTCACGTACTCGTAGTACCCTTTACATCAAGGTTTTGTAGACCTCACGGTTCCAATCGGTAGTGACAATATCTCAGATGTTCGATACCACGGTTAGTAACTTTTAGTGTGGACTACATGACTGCCGGATAGAGTAAAGGACTCCGGGATTGTTCGGTCCTTTCATGTTTATGGGGGGGTATTTGTACTTTCCTGGCTTGTTAGGGCCTCAGGAAATGAGATAGGCCGTCAGTACATCAGGTGTGATTTTCAATGATTGGCACCATAGCTTGTAGACTCTATAACAGTGATGGCTAACCTTGGCACTCCAGATGTTTTGGAACTACATTTCCCATGATGCTCATGCACTTTGCAGTGTAGTTGAGCATCATGGGAAATGTAGTTCCAAAACATCTGGGGTGCCAAGGTTCGCCATCACTGCTCTATAACTTTCACAAAGACCGAATAATATCCACTAATTTGTTTTTTTTTTTACCAAAGATAGGTAGCAGTATAAATTTTGACCAACATTTATGAAGAAAAATTACTAATTTGCAAAATTTTATAACAGAAACGAAGAAAAATTCTTTTTTTTACAACATTTTCGGTCTTTTTTTAATTATAGCGCAAAAAATAAAAAACCCAGCGATGATTAAATACCACCAAAAGAAAGCTCTATTTGTGTGAAAAAAAGGACGCAGATTTTATATGGGTACAGTGTTGCATGACTGAGTAATTGTTGTTCAAAGTGTGAGAGCGCTGAAAGCTGAAAATTGGTCTGGTTGTTAAGGGGGTTTAAGTGCCCAGTGGTCAAGTGGTTAAATATAAATATCATTTTCCACTGCTGCTTTCCGGCAACTAAAGTTGCTTCATTTACAATACAACGCAGTGTGTTTCCCTCTATAATACAGCCACGCTAAGTCCCCCGCTTACAAGCCGACCGCAAAGCCACAAGCAGTCACAGCCAGCTGCCCGCAGTTAGTATGCTGATGCCAGGGACCAAAGATCGGTGAAGAAACCGGCCGGGTGAGGACAGCGTTGGATCCTAGGGCAGGTAAGTGTCCTATTATTAATGTCAGCAGCTACAGTTTTTGTAGCTGCTGACTTTCAATTATTGGACTTTAGACTGGACAACTGCTTTAATAGATAATCAATGCTTGCCTAAATACAAGAGCCACATGTTTATTAAATCTCTGTGTGCTTTGTGTATTTGTTTCAGATCTGTTCAGTAATCCAGTGTGAAACTTTGTCTCTGTGCAGGAGCTTCCTATAATAAAGACTGGTCAATGCCACCCTCTTCCCTTATGAAGGGTGACTGGTCTTGTATCCTCCCTCTGCTTTATTTTTTTTTGTGATCTACGATTTGTTAGTGTGCTGCTCAGGCTCGATCACTGTGGGGAGTATTGTGGGTGATGCTGCATCCACTGCAGGAGTGCCAGCAAGGAAGGGAGCTCACCCCAGCTTCTGTAGTCACTAGAAAGAAGAGAGGAAGGATCCCTGCTGCCGCACATCCATGGTGTTCTGTGATGGTTATGGGAGAGACAATCTGAGCCTGGGCCCCTGCCAGGCCATGCCCCAATGCATTTCACTCTGCCCCTCGGAACTTAGCCATGGGGAACCCATGGATGTGCACCAGGGATCCTTCCTCTCTTCCTTCTAGTATCTATTTTGGTTATGTTGAAGAAATAAGTATATCTAAACCCCAAAACCACAAATGTAATGTATTGTAGCTTACCAGAACTTAGATGTGGTGGCTGCAATGGTTTTCCTTTTTCAAGTTTCTTTCAAGAACTTTGTCTGCAAGTACAGAAAACGTTTTTTGATCTTGCCATGTAATGTTCTTGTCACTTTCTGTGAGCTGAACTAAAATCCCCTTTAAAAGCTATCTTCTGTGAACCCCAGCTCCCCTACTCTATTTGTAATGGAGATGAAGAGAGAGAGAGGTGTTTGTAGTCTAAATGAGGAGTGCAACCTACGGTGACAACACAGTTTTGCAGTGATTGTTGCGTGTTAAATCTCGGAACATCATGCAAAGCTTGTAGTCCAAAAGATGCTCCTGCTCCTTTTTGGGTGATGCAGTTTGCCATGATTGCTGCGCATTTAGGTGCCATTGAAAACAATTCTGCCTGCGAGCCGGAGTTGCCAACCATCAGTATTTTTACTGGCAGCCAGTAAAACACGGGCACTTTTCTCCTGCCAGTAAATGCCAATGACAGGAAAAGGTTACCAGTAAAAAAAATATGGCTGTGACGCTTGGCTCAGAACTGTGCATGCATGCAGAGCTGGCCAAGACCATCCCAGTGCCTGTTACAGTGTGTTTGGGCAGCGTTGGCGGCCTGGCGGAGGTGGTGTCTCTGAGTGTGTGATGTCACGGTGCAAGAGAGCCAAGCGGATCAGCCAGCACCTCGTGTGCGGGTCTGCGGAACGGGAACAAGGCAAGCCAGGAGCAGGACTGTTAGGGTTGTTTGGACTGGAATGAACTGAAGGGACCAGCTGGCATGGAGAGAGGCTGTCACTGACTCAGGAGGGGACATGTCGTGTCGGTGAGGTGTCATCATCATCTGAGCTGCTGCACACTGCTTGTTAGGATATGACTGTGCCATGGAAACTGGGTCTGTGCGTCTGTGCACGTTCATGTGCGCCGTCATTGGCCTCAAATGACCCCATTTAAGCAGACAGCACCCTGCAGCCATTGCTGTCCTTTCTACAGCGTTTGTGTGTTCCTGAGCAACCTTATCCTGATTATCTGTTCCTGCGACCCGGCTTGTCTTTGACTCTAATTGATCTCTGCCTGCACCGACCCCCAGCTTGCACTCGACAACTCTTCTGCATGATCCTTGTGTACTTCTGCTGCCTGCCTGTTGATGACCCTGCCTGTACCCGACGACTCTTCTGCCTGCACCTTCTGTACCGCTCGCCAGCCAGTTGCCGACCCCAGCCTGCATCACTCTACCGGACCACTCACACGACCAATAGTGAACCAGTCCAACCCTCGTGCTCCCAAACTCCCTGTCTGTCCTACCAGGGGTTCCCGAACCAGGGCCGTAAGACTGGTTACTTCCTGGCTAAGACAGACTCCACCATCAGGTGCGTGACAGCAACGGACAGCCATGTCTGAGTCTGCGCAGGGAGCACCCTCTGCTATGGATGAACTGTGTGTCCACCTTGCCGGCCTCACACAGACGTTCAAGAACCTGCAGAAAGGCTATATCCGGCTGGAAGAATGGGTCCAGGAGCTTGCTACACCCGCGGCTCCAGGGATTAGCCAGGCTACAGGCCGCACCATTGTGGCCCTACCTTTTGAACCCAAAGTCCCCCTGCCGGATACATTTTCTGGGGACCGCCGCAAGTTCAGGGCCTTCCGTAATGCTTGCAAGCTGTACAACCCTGCAACTTCTCTCTAGAGGTCACGAAGGTGGGACTCGTCATTTCTTTGCTGCAAGATGAGCCCCAGTCCTGGGCACACCGGGAGCAGTGGGCCCCAGAAGTCGTTACCCTAGCCCAGTTCTTCCAAGCTATGGCCCGGCTCTACGAAGATCCCCACCAGGCAGCCACTGTGGAGGCCGCGCTACACGCCTCCATACAGTGGAGGACTATGTGGCAGAATTCAGGCGGTGGGGCGCAGATACGGCTTGAAACGATGCCACACTCTGCTACCAATTCCGCTTGGGCCTGTCTGAGTCCCTCAAGGATGAGCTGGCCCGTGTGAGGGTGCCTCAAACTCTGGATGCACTCATCAATCTTGCTATCCAGATCGACCCGTGTCTCAGAGAGTGCCGCGCCGAGAGAGCCCCTGGGTTTCCCTGTGTCCAACCGGGATGCTACCTTGGGTTCCCAGCTATCCAAGTCCGACTCCCTTCACTTCTGCAACCTCCTCTCCTCCGGATACACCTGAGCCAATGCAGATAGGGCTCCTATGCCCTTCTCTCACCCCCGAAGAGAGGCAATGAAGATTCTCTCTGAACCTGTGTCTCTATTGCGGGGAACCCGGACATGTGGTGAGATTCTGCCCCGCCAAACGCGGTAAGTGTCCGCCGGTTACTATAAGTGAACTACCCGTCTTGCCAAGTCAAATCTCTCACCTTGTGATCCCTCTTTCCCTGCAGCTCCCCAGAGGGACTATCCAGGTCCCAGCAATTGTTGATTCCGGAGCATGCAGCTGCTTTGTGGATGAAGCATTTGCACCCTTACACCGGATCCCTCTTCAACCAAAGACCCACAAGATAGTCATCCACCTGGCAGACAGATCCCCCATCAAATCCGGCATGGTCACCCACGAGACCACTCCTCTACCTGCTACCATGGCTGACGGCAATCAGGAGTTGTTTCTTCTAGATGCTATAGGATCCCCCCTGTTCCCTATCGTTCTGGGCCTGCCCTGGCTCCGGGCACACAGCCCCAGTAGTGATTGGATCACCGGGACCATCAAATTCTGATCCACGTACTGCTGCCAGCTGAGACTGGCCGAAGAAACAGTCCCTACCTTGTTCTGCTTGGACTCAGATTCCGACCCGGACACCCGCCTGTCTGTTCCCTCAGCCTACCACAGTTTCCTGGATGTTTTAGTAAGCCCCATTGAGCTCCTACCGGGGGCAGAGGTACCCTTTGGGAGGATTTACCACCTGTCTGAACCTGAGCTGGTCGGCCCTCAAGGCCTATCTGGATGACAATCTACAGAAGGGGTTCATCCGGCCCTCCATGTCCCCCACTGGGCCCGGAATATTCTTTGTGGAGAAGAGGGACCATTCTCTAGGACCCTGCATCGACTATCGGGAACTTAACCGAATCACGGTCAAAAAACGTTATCCCCTAGCTCTGGTCCCGGAACTATTTCACCATATTCACCAAGCTTGACCTTCGCTGGCCGTACAACCTCGTCCATATCCGAGAGGGCAATAAATGGAAGACCGCTTTCCGCACTCGTTTTGGGCACTATGAGTATCTGGTCATGTGTGAAAATATTATAGGTCTGCACGGCGCTCACCCACTATAAAAACTCATAATATACAGGCATCTCTTAAAAATCAAACCTTCGGCTGTGTAACGCCCCCGCAACCTTTCAGCACTTCGTGAATGATGTGTTCCGGGACTATTTAGACCTATTTGTGATCATGTACCTGGATGATATCTTAATTTTCTCTTCTTCCCTTGAGGAACACCGCGGGCATGTCACCAAAGTTTTGAACTGCCTCCGGCCGCATGGGCTATACGCCAAGGCAGAAAAATGTGCTTTCGAGCAAGCCAGTATCCAGTACCTTGGCCTAGTCATCTCAGTAACTGGTATCAATATGGATCCGCAGAAAGTGGGCTTTGCTAATTTCTATAGAAAGTTCATCAAGGGGTTCTATGCCATCATTACCCCAATCACGCAGTTGACAAAGCAGAACACCAGATTCCAGTGGTCCACCGAGGTCCAAACAGCCTTTCAGAGTCTGAAAAGACTTTTCACGATAGCGCCCATTCTGAAACTCCCTGACCCAGCCTTGCCCTATGTTTTGGAGGTGGACGCTTCAGAAACCGCGGTAGGGGCAGTTCTCTCCTAGAGACAATGTTCCAAGGCCTTGCTCCCTCCCGTTGCATTTTTCTCCTGCAAATTATCAGCACCCGAGAAAAATTATGACGCGGGGGATAGAGAACTCCTGGTCATTAAGTCTGCTCTCGAGGAATCGCGGTACTTGCTTAAGGGGGCCACACATCCCATTCTGATCTACACGGACCACAAGAACCTGGAATACTTGAGAACTGCCAAGAGACTAAAACCCTGTCAAGCTCGGTGGGCACTCTTATTCTCCAAGTTTCTGTTCCATTTAACCTACAGGCCAGGGTCAAAGAATATAAAGCTGGGCGCTCTTTCCCGGATGTTCTGTGAACCTGGCAACTCTACCCCTCCAGATACAATTCTTCCCCCTCTGAACTTTTTGCTCTCCCAGATCAGACAATCTCTTGCCGGCTCCACCGGCCCCTCAGATCCTAGGCTGCTGGTCAAGGGTGGTCTATGGTGGTAGGGCAGCAGAATCTTCATTCCAGTGGAACAACGTCCAACTGTTCTAGGACTTTGCCATGACCACAAACCGGCTGGGCACTTCGGTGTTCGTAAGACGGCCAAGCTGCTCTCGTGCTCCGTTTGGTGTCTGCTAGCTGAAGAAGATTGTAGGAAATATGTCAACACCTGTTCTACCTGTGCCCAGAAAAAAAATGATAAAGCCAAAGCTTGGGGCATCTTAAATCCGCTTCCTGTACCTGAATGCCCTTGGTCTTGGATAGCTATGGATTTTATTGTGGAATTGCCTCCATCTAAAGGATACACCACTATCTTCGTGGTCGTAGACCACATGACTAAAATGGCCCACTTTCTGCCCATGAGGGGCACACTCACTGCCGCAGAAACAGCGGAAATCTTTGTCAGAGAGATTGTTCGTCTCCATGGAGTTACACTCAATATTGTGTCGGACCGCAGAGTCCAATTTACCTCCAGATTTTGGAAGGCCCTATGCTTATCATTGGAGATTGAACTATCCTTTTCCTCAGCCTATCGTCCACGGACCAACGGCCAAACTGAGAGAATGAACCAGACTCTGGAGCAGTACCTTCTTTGTTTTTCCTCATTCTCTCAAGATGACTGGGCCTCATTACTGCTGCTGGCTATAACAATACCATCCACTCGGCCAGCAAACAGTCTTCATTCTGGGTGAACTATAGCTTTCATCCCACATTCCTGCCTGACCTGACTTCTGAAAGTATGGTACCAGCGGTACAGGAAACCATAAGGTTCTGTGAAAGGAACAACCAAATTTTGCAGAACACGCTTGCCAGGACCCAGGAACTTAGCAAGGAAGCCTTCGACAAAAGAAGGCGGGGGGAATTAGAACTGCAACTGGGTAATCCTGTCTGGTTGGCCACCAGGAATCTGAGGCTGGCATGTCCCTTGAGGAAGTTGGGGCCTAAATTTATTGGTCCCTTCCTGGTGAAGAGAAGGATTAATAGGGTGGCATATGAACTGGTTCTCCCTCCATCTCTGCGCATCCACCCAGTCTTTCATATGTCCCTGCTAAAGCCTGTCCCTCCAGACCCCTTTCCAGGATGAAAGACGGGTCCACCAGAGCCGGATCTAGTAAATGGAGAGGAGTTCAAGATCGAGGCCATCCTGGACTGCCGGAGGAGGGGTGGCTCCACTCAGTATCTGGTGAAATGGAAAAGGTACAGCCCTGAGGAAAGTTCTTGGGAACCAGAGGTAAACATTCACGCAGCGGAACTAATTCAAGTCTTCAAGAGAAACCGCCAGGAAGTTGGTACCCGGTGAGGCATCCGGATGCTGCCCCTCGGGGGGGGGGCAATGTTAGGAAATTACTGTGTGGAAACCAGGTCTGTGCGCCTGTGTGCACGCATGTGGTCCGGCATTGGCGCCAAACGGCCCCATTTAAGCAGACAGCGCCCTGCAGCCAGTGCTGTCCGTTTTACAGCGTTTGCGTGTTCCTGAGCGACCTGTATCCTGATTATCTGTTCCTGCGACCCGGCTTGTCTTTGACTCTGATTGATCTTTGCCTGCACCGACCCCCAGTTTGCCCACGACAACTCTTCTGCCTGATCCTTGTGTACCCCTGCTGCCCGCCTGTTGACAACCCTGCCTGTACCCGACTAATCTTCTGCCTGCACCCTCTGTACCGCTTGCCAGCCAGTTGCCGACCCCAGCCTGCATCACTATTCTACTATCTGCCCGAGCATCTACCGGACCACTCACACCACCAACAGTGAACCAGTCCAACCCTTATGCCCCCCTGTGCTCCTGAACTCCCTGTCTGTCCTACCAGGGGTTCCCGAACCAGGGCCGTAAGAGTGGTTGCTTCCTGCCTAAGACAGACTCCACCATCAGGTGCGTGACACTGCTGTTAGTGTCACTGTAAGAGTCAATTTCATGTGTGCGTGCCTGCCCATTTTAATTTCTTGCCCTCCTGAGCCCTGTCCCTGAGCTACTTACTTGCAATATCAAAATAAAATAGCACATTTTTTTTGCCTTAATATCTACCTTAAACTGGTTGTAAACCCCATTCCTGGATTTTAATCTAAGCACAAATATCTGCAGTGTTTACTTATCTCTCTCCAAAGCTCTAAGTGCCTTTTCTATCTGGTGCTCCATTCTTATGTTATCAGTAGAATCACTTCTGATAAGTCCCCCGACACGCAAAATAACAGCAGCTGAAAATTTGTGTTGGGGAGGGAGCTTAGAGGGAGATAAGCAGAGAGCTTGTCTATTCATAATACAGCTCTGCATGTTCCTTCATTCCTCTGGCTATGTGGAAGGGGAGAGGGGGGTCCCTTTCCTCCAATCAGCTCTCACACAGAGCAAATACAGTCTTTCCACCCACCCTAAGTACTGCTGAATAATGAAGAAAGACTTTTAACAAGATCTGCACTTTTGAAAGGTTGTAGAAAGAGGAAGACAGCAGATATACACGTACAACTTATTTAGGAGATTTGTTTTATCTCTGTGTATCACCTGAGGCTGTTCACTTCATTGGGTAAAGGGTGTGAGGGTTTACAACCGCTTTAAATCACATTGCTAACTGCTTATTGTACTCGTTTGTAGCCTAAATACTGGCATTTGCACTTACAACTGTAATTTTGTAACTTTTGCAAATGCCAGTAAAAACTTGGCTGTGCCAGTAAATTTTGGATGTCATGTCAGTAAATTTCAATCTGGTAGGTTGACATCACTGCTATGATCCCAAGTCTCTGTTCTCTCTTTGGAATGTTGGGGTCTAGCATTTGGTCTGTTTTTGAAGCATTGAAATCTGCCTCCTCCTGTTTTTTTGGCATGCATATCTCTGCTCCTCCAGTCATTGAGCATTGAGCTTGGGGCTCTGTTCTCTCTATGTGAAGCATTGACTTTGTTTATCTTGTCTCTGGAGTGTTAACTTTGGGGCTCTACTTTCTTAAATGTTGAGCTAATCAATTGACAGTTTGGTTGAGGACACAAGCAAATGTGACAGTTAGCAATCCTGGCATTTTTAAACCATAAATTAAAATATAACCATTACTCAAAATTCAAACAGAATAAATTCAAATTTGAATAGAAAAGAATATATTAGAATAGAATAGAAAATAAAGGAACAGAATTGACTAGAATAGAAAAGAATAGAATAGAATAGAATAGAAAGAACAATAGAATAGAATAGAAAAAAATATAACTATCCTCAGAAATAAAATAAATCCAAATCTGAATAGAAAAGATTAGAAAACTTAAAAAATAGGAAAGAATAGAATAAACAATAGAAAAGAATAGAACAGAATGAATATAACAATATAACCATTTTCCGAAATTTGAATAGAATAAATTTGAATAGAATAGAAAAGAAAATAATATAATAGGAAAGAAAAGAATAGAAAATAATAGAATAGAATAGAAAAACAATACAATAGAATGGAATAGAAAGAATATAGTCATTCTCCAAAATTCAAATTTCAAATAGAATAATTCTGATTTTGAATACACTAAACTAATTCCGAAAACAAATTAAACCAATTTAACTAAAACTAATTTATGTAAATAACAAAACCAAATGAAACAATTTTTTTCATTCTGCACATGTCTAGCCTGGATATTGTCCTTCTTAGCCTGACAAGAAAACAAATGAAATCACCACATCTAAAGACCGGTAAGCTGTAATACTGTATAAAACATTTTAGACACACCTTAAATAAGACCAAAAATGTGACATTTAATAATAGCCAGTTTCTGATGAATTAATATTACCACTAAACAGAAAAAAAAAATTATTTTATTATTTAATCTTGAGAAGTCAAGATTTGCTTTCCCAAATGAAAATGTGTAACCTAGATAGGATTATGTCAGTTTAATTTAGGTATGCATTATGATGTTGCATTTATCAAACCACAAGAGGGCAGTAATTCCCTTAAATTATTATAATTCAAAACTGTGACTAGAGCTTTGCTTAATACAGTATACCACTAAATAATTTAGAGGAAAAATAAGGCAAACCAATCATTCCTCTTGTAATATTATTATTTTTTTCTATTCATATGATAGCCCACCCCAAGGGAAGGTACAGTTGCACGCAGACCTTACTAGATTCTCCAAAAAAAGGTTTAAGCAGAAATTCAACATTCACGGGTTTTAGTTTTTTTCATGTAATGTGTTCTAAGAACTTAGAACACCCACCAATCAGAATAAAAGTTTTGAGCCCATTTACACTCTTGTGCTGTGTGAACATGCATTATGCCATGCATTAATGTGCATTCTGGCTCCCCTGCGCAAACCACCATCACCTGACGGCGGGCGCAGGAGCGAGTATTGTAGTCGCGCACGCGTGCTGCCGGAGGCGCGCTCGTGCACTCACACGCTAGCGGGGGAGCCATTCAGTGGGTGGGGCGGACTCGATGTCCGCTGGCCACCTGCGATCGCTCTCCAGCAGTGACAGAACGTGGATCTGTGAATGTAAACAAGCGGATCCCTGTTCTGACAGGGGAGAGGAGAGTGATCGTCTGTTCCCAGTATATGGGAGCAGTGATCACTCTCCTCCCCCAGTCATCCCCACACAGTTAGAAACACCTAGCAGGGAACACATTTAGCCCCTAGTGTTAACCCCTTCCCCGCCAGTGACATTTATGCAGTAATCAGTGCATTTTCATAGCACTGATCACTGTATAAATGCCAATGGTCCCAAAAAAGTGTCCGATATGTCTGCTGCAATATCACAGTCCTGCTAAAAATCGCAGATCGCCGCTATTACTAGTAAAAAAAAATAAAATAAATAGAAACGCCATAAATTAATTCTCATTGCTTGTAAACGCTATAACTTTTGCGCAAATCAATCAATATATGCTTATTGCCACATTTTTTTTACCAAAAAATACATATTGGCCTAAACTCATGAATAAATTTGTTTTTTTATATATTTGTTTTGGACATGTATTATAGCAAAAAGTAAGAACTATTGTGTTTTTCAAAATTGTCACTCTTTGTTTATAGCGCAAAAAATAAAAAACGCAAAGGCGAACAAATACCACCAAAAGAAAGCTCTATTTGTGGGAAAAAAAGGATTTCAATTTTGTTTGGGTACAACGTCGCACGACCGTGCAATTGTCAGTTAAAGTGACGCAGTGCCATATCGCAAACAGTGCTCTGGTCGGGAAGGGGGTAAATTCTTCTGGGGCTGAAGTGGTTAGGCACATGCAGCATTTTCAACTGACTGATGATTAAAGAAAAATTCAGCATTAGCACATTTTTGTCAAAAAAGCAATCATGAAGACAGTGCTGGGACAATGCCATCTGGTGCCAGTGTTGCCAACCACCCGTAAATTTACGGACAGTCCGTAAAAACAGGGCAGTTTTCCGGGTGTCCGTAAAAGTCCGTAGCAGCCGTAAAGTGCCAGTAAAAACGGCGGCCATCGGCTCCGGTCAGAGCTGCGCATGTGCAATTACAGAAACCCCCAAGTGGCGAGTGAGAAGATCCGATCCTGACCCTGAGATGAGTAGGGCGACCACTCCTCCTGCTGCTAGCTAGTGCCTCTGCCCAGCCCATCCACCCTCAAATGAGGTTACTGCATTTTCCCGCCACACCACCGCCAGCCAGCACCTGACCGGAGCAAACGCTCCGGCTGGATGGATCCTCCCGATTCCTGCCTGCCTCCCTGCACTGCCTGACCCTGCAGCTCTCCTGGTTACAGTGGTGAGTGCAGTGTGTTTCCTCTTCAAGCCAGCCAAAAAGAGTCGGGACAGTAATTGTGTGACTGTTTGACACCCACACTGTCTCTGCTCACTCTAACAGACAGCCGTGAGCCAGGCTGCAGGAGTCTCTCTCTCTTAGTGTGCACTGTATGAGCGCAGTGTGCACTGGATAAGTGGCAGGAGGTAATGGAAGGATGGTGTAATGGAAACAGGAGGTGATGGGGATGGTGTGATGGAGATGGAGGGATGGTGACAGGAAGTGATGGGGGGATTGTGCGATGGAGACAAGAGGTGATGGAGGGATGGAGACTGGAGGGATAAAATAGGAGGTAATGGAGACAGGAAGTCTTTAGAAGTGGGGACATAAATTCTGGTGATCCAATGGCTACCAGGGATTTCACCTCACTTTCTGTGGTGGTTATGGAACAGAAATTAAGGGGAAATCTCTACAATTTGACATAGGTGACAAAACTGATGGACTAAATAATCTGCCCTTATTACAGTATATTGAGAATAACAGAAATATGTTTTTTTACCTTGCTATCTACCTTAAAGCGGAGTTCCACCCAAAAGTGGAACTTCCGCTTTAAGTGCTCCTCCCCAGCTCCAGATGCTGAAACAGAGCTTTTGGGGAGGAGGGGGGGGGGTGGGGATACGCCCCGGTCGCCTTAGGCAATCGGAAGTGGAAGGTCTCCTTCCCCCTCCCTCCCGAAGTCTTCTGGGACACAGGACAGGTCCTAGAAGACTTCGGGACCAATCACAAAGCGCAGCGCCGCTCGCGCATGCGCAGTGTGCGCCCGGCCGTGAAGCCGCGGCCGGGTGCCCACAGTAGCAATGCCGGCGCCGCGGAGGGGAGGGGGAGATGAGTGAGGCTCCGTGCGGCTCCATCGCTGGACCGGGAGACAGGTAAGTGTCGGTTTATTAAATGTCAGCAGCTACAGTTTTTGTAGCTGCTGACTTTTAATAAACCTAAGAAAAGGGTGGAACTCCGCTTTAAATCACATTGCTATCTGCACAGTGTACTTGCTTGTAGCCTAAATACTGAAATTTGCACTGAAAACTGTAATTTTGTAACTTTTGTAAAATGCCAGTAAAAACTTGGCTGTGCCAGTACATTTTGGGTGTTGTGCCAGTAAATTTCAATCTGGTAGGTTGGCAACACTGTCTGGTACCTAGGGCGAAAAGGCAAACTACACGACCCCCCCCCACGGTTCTTGTGAAAGAGTCAGTGTAGTATCATATCAAAACGAGAAAATATTTAACAAAATATTTAACATCTGCTCGGATTACTTTTACTCAAAAGAAATTTGCTGGCACTAAGAAATTATAACGGGATCATGGTTGTAGCCTCAACCATGAGCCCAGTATATCCGCTTCCTTGCCAGGGCTTATATATATGGTACAACGGTAGGGAGGCAGTTATGCCATGCATTAGAGCCCTTTCACACTGCGGTAGCGGTAAAGTGCCACTAGTTTTAGCGCCGCTAGTTTTGGCTCCGCTACTTGGTGGCAGCGGAGGGTTTTTAACCCCCAAGAAGGGGTTAAAAGCACGCTTAAAAGGTGCTTTACCGCTGTAATAGCGGCGATTTGGCGCTGCTGTTATATCGATGCTTTGGCACTGCTATTCGGCAGCGGGACATTTTTAACCCCCAAGAAGGGGTTAAAAAGGGGTCAAAGCGCAGACAAGGCTCTATACACACTGGATGTTAAGCCCCGGTGCATGGGGCTCTCTTGGTGCAGGTGGAAGGCAAAATGTCGAATTCTATGAGAGACTGGCAGCTGCTGTGGCTGAACAGGGCTAGTGCTACCAACATTTAGGGCAGTATGCACCCAGGGATTAATGCCCAGAATGCAGGAAGTCTGCGTTCCAGGCATTCATCCCTGGGGGTAAACTGCTCTAAGAACCCTTTCACACCAGAACGTTTTTCAGGCGCTTTTGCGCTAAAAATAGCGACTGAAAAGCGCCTGAAAAATTCCCCTCAATACACCCCAGAGTGAAAGCCCGAGTGCTTTCACACTGGGGTGGTGCTCTTGCGGGATGGTAAAAAAAAGTCCTGCAAGCTGCATCTTTGCAGCGGTGTGGGAGCGGTGTATTCACTTCTCCTCTACCGCCCCTGCCATTGAAAACAATGGGGCAGCACTCCCGAAGTGCAGAACACCGATTTCAAAGCGCTGCTAACCGTCACTTTTAACCCCTGTTTAACCCCTTGTGGGGGGGGGGGTTAAAAGCGCACTGTCGCCGCCCGAATAGTTTCGCCATAGTGCCGCTATAACGAGTGGTAAAACTCGGGCGGCCCTGGTGTGAAAGGGGTCTAAATGTTAGTAGAACTCTGTGCACTGTCCAGCCCTGGTGAACATTAGGAGTCAGAAGTATGTAGGGTACATGGTACAGGGTTGGGGTAACATGCATAGTGCAGGAGTCAGGTGGAAAACTTACAGTACATAGTTTGGGGAGTCAGATGTATGGAATGTACATAGTCTAGGAGTCTAAGAGCCCAGGGTACAGGACCCCCTTTGATTCTTTTACCCACCACCCTCTTATATATAGCACACCAGTACCACCTATGCACATACATACATTTATTGCTGGTGGGCTGAGTGATTGTCCAGTCACTTAGCCCACCAGCAATACATTTATCATGTAAGATATACAGAGGGTACAGAAAAGAATCACCCCCCTTCAAAATAATCACATTTTGTTGCTTTGCAGCCTGAAATGGAGACAGACACAGTTTTTGTTTTATCCAGCTGTATTTACTCAGTGCAACTTATAAGAAAGATATAACACCAACAAATAAAAAAACAACTATAAGGGCTAGTTTACACTTGCTTCAAAACAAGGCTTCGGACAGGCTTTGTTAACCACAGCAGCAAGCTGGTCGAAAAGCGCGAACTGCCGTAACTGTACGTCGGTTTCATGCATGTGGTATAGCGCGCGTGTTGTCCGCTGACTCGCTGTCCGCCAGGGCAACCCGCGATTGTAAACAAAGCAAATCCCCATTCTGACAGCGGACATGACCCAGATCTACTGTTCCCTGTGTTCAGGAACAGTGATCTGTGTCATGTCCTAGTAAGCCCATCCCCCCTACAGTTAGAGCACACCCAGGGAACACAGTTAACTCCTTGATCGCCCCCTAGATTTAACCCCTTCCCTGCCAGTGTCATTTTTACATTGATCACTGCATTTTTATAGCACTGATCAATGTAATAATGTCAGTGGTCCCAAAAAAGTGTCATTTGGGGTCAGATTTGTCCGCCATTACCAGTAAAAAAAAAAATTAATAAAATAAAAGTCCCTAAGAGCTGGCTCACACAGGGGCGATCCGACTTCAGGGGCGACTGGGCGCAACCCCGCACAGCGCGACTTCAGCGCGGCTTGCAAGCGACTTCTGTAATAGAAGTCAATGCAAGTCACCTGAATTCGCCCCAAAAGTAGTACAGGAACCTTTCTAAGTCGGAGCGACTGAGTGTTTGGGTACAACGTTGCACGACCGCGCAATTGTCAGTTAAAGCGACACAGTGCCGAATCGCAAAAAGTGCTCTGGTCAGGGAGTAGGTAAATCCTTCTGGGGATGAAGTGGTTAAAGCTCTCTGAATTCCAGTCAAAGCCCCGTCACTAGATAAAATGGTTAGATTACAGTCCTGTTTACACCTTACTTTTTCTTTGCTTCAAAAATTATACCCCATGTCACTTTAGTAGTGCTTCAAAGCGTCTTCAAAGCCTCCATAGAAGTCTATGGCACAGCTTGCTTGAAGCTCGCTTGAAGCACCTGCAGATTTTGGGAGGCTTTAATTCAGCTTTAGCTTTGCTTGTATTGGAGAAATTGCAGGTATCAAGCTTCAACAAAACTTCAAAAGAGAATCACCGAACCATCATTAAAGCTTCATTGGAGCATCACCTAAGCTTCATTGAAGCACCACTGAAGCTTCATTGAAGCACAACCGAAGCATCAAAAAAACATCATAAAAGCATGTTGAAGCGGTAGGCGCTTTAATGTGTGTTGAAGCTGAAGCAAGTGTAAATGAGCCCTAATAGTGCCCTGATTATCAGTGCAGCCCCATCAGTGCAGCATATAAGTGCCCATCAGTGCAGCATATCCGTGCCCATCAGTACCCATCAGTGCAGCCTCATCAGTGCCACCTATCAGTGCCCATCAGTGCAGCCTCATCAGTGCCCATCAGTGCAGCCCCATCAGTGCTGCCTATCAGTGCCACCCTTCAGTGCCCATCAGTGCAGCCTCATCAGTGTCCATCAATGCAGCCTCATCAGTGCCCATCAGTGAAGGAGAAAAATGACTTATTTACAAAATTTTATAACAGAAACAAAGAAAACGTTTTTTGCTTTTCAAAATTATTTAAAAAAATAAAATAAAAAAAAATAAAGAAGCTCAATGGGGATTAAATACCACCAAAAGAAAGGTCTATTTGTGGAAAATATGATACAACTGTCATATGGGTACAGTGTTTCATGACCGCATGATCAAAGTGACAGCGCTGAAAATTGGCCTGGGCAAGAAGTGGTTAAATAAGGTCTAGTATTTGATGTTTATTAAAAGGCAGTTAATATTACCTTTAAACAGAATAGATTGTTTGTTCCAGTTATTTAAATCTGAAATTTGCTTTATGGCCAGTTCACACCAGATGCGGTGCAGTGCGTTTTTTTTATGCATGAAAAACGCAAGGAAAGTTGATCACATTAATGTCAATGGCATAGTTCACACCACTGCAGTCCTTTCCAGTACGTTTCAGAAACTGTACTGGACTGCAATAAAACGTATCAAAACCGCACCGGAACATACCAAAAAGGCACTGAAAAGCGTAAAAACGCAGCTGAACGTACCTAAAATGCACCGTAAAGCATAAAGATATGCACCGTAACTGGCCTTAAGGGTTAAGAAAAGAGAGGGGGAACACGCACTGGAACGCACCAAAAACCCATCAAAAACGTGCATGCAGAAAAGCATCTGGAATGCATACGGACTGTGTTTCCATGGTATGAACTGGCACTTAATAATGATAATGTGTTAGATAGAAGCATGTCTGTAAAAGTTTATATTAGGTATGTATTATGATGATATGTTGATTAACCACAAGAGGGCAGTAAACCCCTTTAATTTATTGAAAGTCACAGCTGTGTGAATAGAGATTTGCTTTATATGCTACATAGGGTCTGTTCAAAGCATACTGCCCATAAAAACTCATCACCACGCATCAAAAATGTGTGTGCTTTGATGTGCATTTAACATGTATTTTTATGCACTTTGCATTCTGTTATGTCGCACTTTTATGCATATTGGCATTCGTTTTCATGTTATCTGTTATTAAGTGATAGGTCCCTGGAGGGACCAAAGTACTAACAACAATTATTTTTTTTTTGTTTTATATATTAACTATCAGTAAAGTTTACATACCATTGTTTTCTTTGCGACCTTGCAGTGACCTGCGATGATCCAGAGTCGAAAAAAACAGGTCCTGGCACATGGTGTGAATGAGCAATTAAGGCTTGTTCAGATTATTTGTGACGGCCTGCATTTTTCCACACTAGAAAAGTGCAAGTCACTGCTAGGGGATATAAAAAAACAATTGTTGTGAAGTGCTGTGTGTTGCAGTGTAGAAAAATGCAGCACTGCACTGAATGGCAACGCATGTCACCGCACAGCAGCGCAACACACCGCACTTATGTGTAGTGACAAGAATGAAGTGTCACTCTGTAACATTTTAAAGTGTTGCTAAACCCACAACAGTAAAATCAGTCTGTATATGCAGTAAAGCATGCTTGTTATACTCACTGTGGAAAGGGGTTAATCCTCCATATTGTGTAAAAAGGCTATTTGATCCTGTCTTTGCTGATCCTTCCCTTCTTCCACAGTCCCCTATACATCACCTGATAGAACAGAGCCTTGGGGGCAAGCTGCACATGCTCAGTTTGGTTTGTATTGCTAGAGAGTTTTTTTATTTGTCTTGGGAAAGTGCATGTGATCAGCGCGGGGCCAATCAGCACTATCCAGGCAGAGGGTCAGGGGCCCTGCAGCTTCATATCTCCACAATCGGGAGAGAATGAAAACTCCACCTATAAGCTTTAACCAGTGCTTGGCCAGACACTGATAGAAATAAAAAGACTACTATATACTGCTGATGAGAAAAGCTATTTATCAGTTTATGTTTACTAAAATAATTGCATTTCCATGTTCTGTGTACTGTGGGAGACCAGATATAGTGAATGCAGGGTCCTGCTTTTAGTGGCACTTTAAATAAAGTTGAGAAAAAAGCAAGCATTGTGATGCGCTAAACATACATAGCACTGCCCCCTACCATAGCTGGCACTGCACTAGCCTGCTTGGTAAAATGCTGTGCTTTACCTTGCAGACTAGTGTGATTGTAGCCTAAAGAATCAGCTTTAATAACCATTAGGGTCACACCTTTGTGCTGCCAGTTACATGTATTAGTGTGCTGTGGTGCCATGCATTGTTAATGGCACCCAAGTGCACTTCCAAGGCAAGTGCACTTTAATGCCAGGGTCCAGCATGTGGTGGACTGGGTTGATAAATTACTGGGAGGGGCTGGACATGACCCAGCTGTCTTGGTCCATGTTGAAGGCAAGGACCTTCAAGGTGATATTCTCTGAAATATTGCTTGTGCCATGCACAACACAGGAAAGG
>BLSH010184127.1:1787727-1801189 GCA_018402905.1 Glandirana rugosa
ACCACAGTAGACAAATGGTCCAAACATCGTCTACTCCGGACCAAGACGTATATCTTTCTCCTCGCTCACACGGGTCCCTCCTACTGTCATACAACAACTTCTAATTTCACCAGTCCAGACGTGTCCTGTTCCCACGTTAAAATAGTATTTCCGTCAGTCATCGTCTTACTTCTCCCCTTCCCAACTCCACCGCTTCCGAGTTCGCCCATTGCCTAACGTCCAACCGCCGTACCCTCCATCCTCTGGCCCTCTCACACTTTACCTATTCCAACACTAGTATCTCTCCTTTCCTCTCTCCAAAATCTCTCCAACGTCCCTCACGTCTCGTGAAACAATCAGTGACATGTTTAACAGACCGTATAGGTGCATAACATATTGATTTCTTAATTTTGACCATAGTTCTACTTTAACACTTCAGCCACTTCTCAACTACTGAGCCTAACCTTCTCTTTAACCTAATGCAATGGACACAAACCACCGCTCACTCCAATGGCAACACTCTCAACCTCATATTCTCCCACCTCTGCACTCCCTGCAACCTCTCTAAAACCTCTCTCCTTTCCTCTCTATGATCACAACCTTATCCATTTCACACTCTCCCGGTCTCCTACCTCCCATGCCGCCAACCTGCAATCCGTTACCCGCTTGAGCCTTCGCCACCTCAACCCTTCCCCTCTTCATTCTGCTACTGACTGCCTTTATGATAAAATTGCACCCTTGTCCTGTGCAGACCTGACCACTTTAATCTTCAACAACATACTGTCATCCTCCCTGGGCACACTCGCTCCTCTTTCTATATGCAGAACCAGGCCTCATCTGCTACAAACCTGGTAAACAGATGACACCAGAATTCTCAAGAGATGCAGCCGTGCTCTTGAGTAAGCATGGTGTAAAACAAAATCCTTGCAAGACTTCTACCCTCTACAAATCTGCCCTTCTCAAAAACAACTCCAGCCTCCATACTGCTAAACAAACCTACTACACCACCCTCATCAAATCCCTCTCATCCAAACCTCGTCAACTCTTTTCTACCCTTAATTCATTACTTAGCCCCCACTGCTTCCACCCACCAACTTGCTTACTGCCCAGGAGATTGCCAATCATTTCAAAAACAAAATCAACATAATTTGTGATGAGATATCCAGCGTCCAGCTTCCTCTGCCAACCAACACACCAAGTCCAACACAGCACTCAATACTTTCCTCTTACAGCCCTGTTACCACTTTACCACTGAGGAAGTTGCCAAACTCCTTTCCATGGCCCACCTCACCAACTGCCCCCTGGACCCTGTCCCCTCACAATTACTGTGACCACCTTCCTGCTCTATCCTAAACTCTCTAACCCACATCTTCAACCTCTCCTCTGCCACCTTTCCCTCCCACTCAAACATGCACTGGCTACCCCATACTTAAAAAACCCTCACTGGACCCCACCTGTTTGAATAACCTAAGACCTATCTCTCTGCTCCCATTTGTCTCCAAGCTTTTTGCATGCCTTGTTCACAACCATAGGAGTTGCTATCTCACTGACAACAACCTTCTTAATCCCCTACAGTCCAGCCTCCACCCACAACATTCCACTGAAACTGCTCTACTAAAACTCACCAACGACCTACTAACTGCAAAAACCAATGGCCAGTAATCAGTACTTATACTCTTGGACCTTTTGTCTGCTTTTGACAAAGCTGGCCACTCGCTCCTCCTCAACAAACTCCACTCCCTTGGCCTCCTTGATTCTGCTCTTTCATGGTTCTCTGCCTACCTATCTCAGCGCACATTTAGTGTCACATATAACACCATCTCCTCTGCTCCACTTCCTTTTTCTGTTGGGGTACCCCAAGGCTTCGTCCTTGAGCCCCTCCTATTTTCTGTCTATACCTTTTCCCTGGGCCAGTTGATAACCTCCCATGGCTTCCAATTCCACCTCTATGCTGTCGACACCCAGATAAAAAAATAACCCCACACCATAATCCCCCCTCCACCAAATCATTTGGACCAGTGCACAAAGCAAGGCTGATTCAGGGAATATCCAATTGCCTCTTGAGGGATCAAGAAGGAATTATTTCCCCCCCGCTGGAGCACATTGAATAATGTTTTATTGTTTTTTTTTTTGCCTTCCTCTGGATGAACTGTGGGTATAGGATAGTGTATATGGAGGTTTTCGATTTGTGTGTGTTTTTTGGTTGAACTGGATAGACTTGTGTCTTTTTTTCAACCAGATTAAATATGTAACTATGAAAAGTGGTTAGCACTTCCACCTACTACCATCCTGGAGTTTGCATGTTCTACCTGTACATGTGTGGGGTCCCTTCGGGTACTCAGGTTTCCGCCCAAACTCCAAAGACATGCTGATAATTTTATTGCCTCCTGTCTAAATTGGACCTACTATCTGTATAGGCAGGTTGCCTACTGTGAGCTAGCTAGTCAGCTTTGGCTGCCCAAGTCAGGGGGAAGGGGTTAATGCTTTTACCGCTTCCACTAGGCTAAGTTTGCAGACTTTCTGGAGTCCAGTCTCCCATCCTGTGTATTATAAAAGGGAGAGAGTCTGGGTCCCGGGGGGAGGGGGTTAGAGTTACAGAAGAAGACACCCACTAGCGCTCGTTGTCCTTCGGTGATGCCGACTCTTCGGGACACCATTATTATGGACATTGCCTTTCTGGATTTTTAATTCTTGGACTTTGCCCATATGGACTCTACCTGTGCTGGGGCAGCAGCAGTTAGTGTTAGATAGTATTAAAGGATTAAAGGACTTTTGTTTGCCATGCTGTTTTGTTAACGTTTCATCAGTAAAGCTGTTCCAACTGCTTTGAGCCTGGTCTGAAGTTATTCAAAGGAGTGCATGTCCGTTCTGACGTATTCCAAAGATCCTGGGTCGGTGATTGCACGAGATATGAGTAACATTGCTACAAATGGTTAAAAGATTATTTTTTCCCCCATTGATACTTACTTAGGTGGATGCAGCATCAGTCCCTCGGCGCTTCTGGACTGAAAACCGAGCGTTCGAACACCACCGATGGCTCGGTTTTCAGAGCTCCATGAGCAGAGAGCTATAGACTGTCAGTCACAGCTCTATGCTCAACTCCCTCCGCGCTCACTGGAGCGCCAAGCTGTGGAGGGGCAAAGCGGGCCATCTCAGGCTCTCTGCGGCTCACTGAGAGCCTGAGACGGGTGTCAGTCCAGACACCTGGTGGATCCAGACTCCCATTGTCAGGATGACGCGGTGCCTGGATGGACATCCTTGACGTGCCTGGATGGACATCCTTGACGTCAGCAGAGAGCGGACTTCAGAATTGCACTTCTGTGATCCATAAGAGAAGCCCAGCCAAACAAGCTTTGGCTGGACTTCTTCTTTAACTGGGCAAGTCAAGAAAGAGAGGGAGTCAAATAAAGGAACACGCAACAAGCAACCAGTCATTAGGCGCATGTCACGTGCCTGGTGGTGGAGTCTGGCTAACAGTATGCAGGGGTAACCTCTCTTGCGACCCTGATTCAAGAACCTCTGGTAGAGCAGACAGGTGGTTCAGGAGTGAGGATGACACGAGGGTTGAGCTGGTCACCGGTGACAACTGAAGTGATGCTTCCGGACTCGTGCTGTTCAGAAGAATGGTGGTACAGGCTGGGTCGGCAACAGTCGGGCGGTGCAGTACAGGAGGAGCAGGCAGGAGAATAGACAGGTACGAGCAAAGTTCATCAACGGGCCGGCAGCAGAGGTACAAAGGAGCAGGCAGAAGGGTGGTCGTGGAAGCTGGGGTCGGTGCAGGTGGAGATCAAACAGGGTCAAGATAAGCCGGGTCACAGGAACAGGTACAGTTAGCAAGTAAACAGGAAGCTCAGGTACACCAAACGCTGTAGAACTGACAGCACTGGTTGCAGGGTGCTGTCTGCTTAAATGGGCATTTTGGGCGCCAATCCCGGCGCACACGTGCGCGCACAGGAGCGCACACACGTGCACAGGCATGCACACACGCTATGTACGCCCGCGCACAAGCATTCCAGTGACCACATATGATTCCTTACAGCGTGGTACCTGGGTAGGTGACCGGTCCTCTGGTAGCAAGGGGGGTCGGTGCTCTGACCTTTCTAGCAGTCTGTCCTCCCTGACCACTGGGAGCAGACTAGCGTTACAGAGATCTAAGGCCTGATCACAAGATATGGGGAAGGAAAGAGTTAATGAGCATGCATGGGGCATGCTGTGTGCTAGGTGGGACCCCATTCTGTTACTGGTGTGTAGTGTGTAGTGACATGGAACAAACCATTTGTCAGAGGTGCACTTCAGAACTACAGGCTGCACTTCAGCACACAGTGAAGCTCATTTCTAAGTCAGAAAATGGCCTTAAAGTGATTGTAAGGCTTTGTTTTATTTTTTTCTTTAAAATAACAAACATGTCACACTTACCTCCTCTGTGCAGTGGTTTTGCACAGAGTGGCCCCAAACCTCCTCTTCTGGGGTCCTCCAGCGGCGCTTCTGGGACCTCCTCTGCATCCAGTGACCTGTCAGAGAAAGCTTCCCTGGGGTCACATGTGCAGGCGCGCTCCCGTGTCCTGCTGTTTGCGTGTATTCACACAAACAGTGGGACTCGGCCCCGCCTCCCGCTTCACTGGACCTGATGACAGCAGCGGGATCCAATGGCTCCCCTGCTATCAATCCGGCCAATGAGGACCCTTGACACTGGCTGGAGCAGATTGCTCGTAGCCACCTCAGGAACGAATGGGCTCAGGTAAGTAAAAGAGGGGCTCTGGGGGGGTCACTATTTAGAAAAGGTTTTTCACCTTAATGCATAGTATGCATTAAGGCGAAAAACCATTAGACTTTACAACCACTTTGATGTTCGATTCTCCACATGACCGCAGTTATCACCTAGCCCCAGGCATTGATGAGCACGCTCCATGTATACCTCTATGTGCACGGGCCCAGTAGACCCACCCCACATGCGTATGTATGAATATGAGTTAAGGAGATTTTAAGCTCCTTGAGGGCAAGGGCTGGTATGAACGTATAATACATACAGTATATAAAACACTGTAAAAATTGTTAAAATACTTAAATATACGATATCCCGTGCAATGCATTGTAATAAATTGCAGCCTGCTCCATTTTGGCATGCGTTTCTGTGTTTCAGACCATTCAGTTTGAATGGGCTGTATAATGCAACACAATGCATTAAAGCAAGAAAAACGCAGCTCTAATGCAAACAAGGCACTGGTATTTTATTTGGTTTCATCTTACCTTCTAGCATTCACTTTACTAAGTGAAAATACACTTTGGAAACAACCTCTGGTCCTTGAGTAAAAGTTTGGTAAAGTCTGACCTTGCTGAAAACAGCAGACTCTGTAAAGTTAATAGGGCTTCTTAGGAACCATTTACAAATATGAATATAAAATGCAATAGTTGAAATATGGAACAGCAAGCAAATATGTTAACAACACATCAAAAAGACTTTCAAATAAATGTAACATTATTAATAGAGAAATGTGATCTTACTGAAAGCTCACTGCAGATTCACTTCCAAATAATATTTGTGAGTGTGAATCAAAAACTGAATTTGTTTTTGATGGCTCTCAGTCCAATAAATCAGGACATGTGAATGCTGCAAATACCTGGAGGATTATGCAGGGGATATAGAGTTTTATTTTCATTGCTATAAAGGGAACATTGTTTTAGATTTCTCTTCCTTAACTCACATTCATTGCTCTCTTTGTTCTCCAACATCTGTTTAAACTGCACCTGTGCAGATGAACTGCATATTTCTGTACGCCTAATGATATGAGTACTGTGCTTGCAGAGTGCTTGATTGTTCAGTCTCCTGTACTTATGCATATGATTTGCATCCTAAATCAAAGATCATTAAAACCATAGATGAAAACACCACGTGGAGCGTAACACTTTGGAGAATTACAAAATCTGTAGATGGAATAAAAGGTCTACTGAAGGGGACTTGTGAGGAGTACTGTCACAGTTGGGACTCCAATACACAGCTGCCCCCACCTGAATCCGGGAAGTGGCGCCAGTTCTGGGCAGAGCAAACATCTGCAGCAACCTGTATGGAAATGTTGTCCTGGTGCTAGCACTGCTTTTAGGAGTCAAAGTGGAACAACAAAAACTACATACACTATATGATACAGACTATCACTAGCAATAAAGTGACACTAAATAATATTTTTATTCTCAAAAAAAAATCCATACACAGTCATTATTTAATTTATTTAAAATAGTTTTTTACTTTGTTTTTCTGTCTTCTTGTAACATCCTCCGTGAGCTCTTGAACCTCTCCTTCTCTCCCTCGCTTCCATTAGTTTGGAACGAGCAGTGCACGTTAGTGGCAGCCATGTACACTACTCTACAACTAGAAGAGTTGAAGCTGTTATAGCTGCAAAGGGTGGCCCAACTCAATATTGAATCCTACGGACTAAGACTGGAATGCCATTAAAGTTCATGTGTGTATGTAAAGGCAGGTGTCCCAATACTTTTGGTAATATAGTATATGTAGAGTAGTGTACATGACTGCAACTAACGTGCATTGCTCGTTCCAAAGGAATGGAAGCGAGGGAGAGAAGGAGAGATTCAGGAGCCCTCTAACAATATGTTGGATCTCAGCAGCAAAAATGCATACCTAAAAATAATTTTTAATCAAATTAGAGTTTATTGTCAAGTTAAAGTACTATTAAACTCTCAAAAATGTAACAAATTTCTTATTAGTTACTTATTAGTTACTTACTGTATTAATTCTTGATGGCACACAGCCATAAGTAACTAATAAGAACTATGTTTGCTTCTTTATTTTTACCCGTTGATCTGGTCAGTGAGGCTCCTCTTACACAGGGCAGACTCCATTTTGATCAGCAGGGGATCTGCCCCCGGATGCCCCTCTAATCAGAGCAGAGCAGTCGGATGACAGGTCCGTGTCCGCTCAGTTTCTGCAAAGAGCAGACACGGACAGAGCCTGCTCTGCTCTATGGGCGGCCAGGTGTAAACGGACTCCGCTGATTTGATCCTCCTAGATGGAGGAAGTTGGATCCCCCTTCTTTTTTTTTTTTTTAGGAGAACGGATCGGCAGTTTCCCTGGTGGGACATTCTGCATAAAGATAATGTTTGTTTCTTTAATTGTGATATCACTATCTTTGTCAATTTCATATGTTTGCTGCGAGCAAGTAAGATACAGGAGGCACCAGTGTGTACCTGTATCAGTGTGATATATGTACGGAAAAAAAAAATGCATACTATTGTTTATTGGTACTATGGGTGCAAACAACAAATAATGCACATACAACGCCTGGCAAAAAATATGGAATCACAACTCTTGGAAAATGTTCATTCACTTGTTTAACTGTGTAAAAAAAAAAAAAAAACGAATCACAGACATGCCTCAAAACTATTTTTATTTAACCACTTCAGCCACGGAAGGATTTACCCCCTTCCTGACCAGAGCACTTTTTGCGATACGGCACTGCGTCGCTTTAACTGACAATTGCGCGGTTGTGCGACGTTGTACCCAAACATCCTTTTTTTCCCCACAAATAGAGCTTTCTTTTGGTGGTATTTGATTACCTCTGTGGTTTTTATTCTTTGCGCTATAAACAAAAAAAGCAACAATTTTGAAAAAAAAAAAAACAATATTTTTTATTTTTTGCTATAATAAACATCCAAAAAAAATGTAAAAAAACTAATTTATTCATCAGTCTAGGCTGATATACATTCTTCTACATATATTTGGTAAAAAAATTGCAATAGGTGTATATTGATTAGGTTGCGCAAAAGTTATCGCTTCTACAAACTATGGGAATAGATTTATGCCATTTTTATTATTATTATTTTTTTACTAGTAATAGTGGTGGTCTGCGATTTTTATCAGGACTGCAATATTGCAGTGGACAGATTGGCCACTTTTGACACTTTTTTGGGACCTATGACATTTATACAGCGATCAGAGCTAAAAATAGCCACTAATTACTGTATAAATGTCACTGACAGGGAAGGGGTTAAACTGTAGGGTACGCTCAAGGGGTTAAGTGTGTTCCCTCACTGTGTTCTGTATGGGGGCTGGGCTGGCCGCGGCATGACAGATCTAACTGTTCCCGATTACTGGGAACAGTAGATCTGTCATATTGTCATATGTCCCCTGACAGAACGGAGATCCGCCATGTTTACACTGGCAGATCTCCATTCTGCCTCTGTAACAGGCAATCATGGGTCGCCAGCGGACATCGAATCCGCCCGACCCACGGGCATGCTCACGCAGCACGCGCGAGCTCCCACCCACAACTGCGGCTGCACGAGCCGCTGTACAGCTACGACGATTTGCACAGCAGTGCCAATCTGCTGCCAGTCCGGCAACTGGTTAACATTTCAAACTTCTGGCTTTAAGAAACACTTAAAAAAGAAAAAGAAAAAAAACGGTTGTCAGTTGCAACTGTTTTTGCAGATCAAGCAGAGGGAAAAACTATGGAATCACCCAATTCTGAGGACAATATTATGGAATGTACTTTGCAGTTCTAAAACAAACATCTGCATCAGATTACATCCTGAAAAATGATGTTATCATCATCAACCATCCTTTAAACTGATGTAATAAGAACAGTGTCCAAAATCTCAATAAAAACTTTGTGCATTTATTGAAGATTTAATGACTGTCATCTCCCCCTTTACCTGACATGCAACCCTATATCATCAATGATTGTAAAACTTTGCATGTTTTCTTCAGGCAGTCGTCTTCGTACATTTTGATTGGAATGACACCAAAAAAAAACTTCTAGCATCATCATCCTGCCCAATGCAGATTGGTGATTCATCACTGAATATTACTTTCATTCAGTCATCCACAGACCATGATTGTTTTTCTTTAGCCCACTGTAACCTTGTTTTTTCTGTTTTGGTGTTAATGATGGTTTTCCTTTGGATTTTCTGTATGTAAATCCCATTTCCTTTAACCAATGTCTTATAGTTCGGTCACAGACGTTGACTCCAGTTTCCGACCATTTCTTTCTCATTTGTTTTGTTGTGCATTTTCAAGGCATATTGCTTTAAGTTTTCTAACTTGATTCTTTGATGTCTTCCTTGGTCTACCAGTATGCAAAGGTGTGCGCACAGGGTGTGCCGGGTGTGCCTGGGCACACCATAATCACCCCCTGCACATTAGCATTATTGCTCTGTGTGCCAGCAGGAAGATGGGAAAGATCTCCATCTTACCAGCTCTGCCATAAGAGAAGTCCTTTCACACTTCTCCTTCACTGTTCTGGCGGGGAGATCATCTCTCTGCCAATGCCATAAATATGTAGACACACGTGTGCTTGAGCTTTAGGGTGCACACCCTAATGCAATAGGCTGTGCACACCTATGCCAGTATGATTCCCTTTAACAACCTCTCCATTTAATTTGTACTAACGAAAACCATCTTTAACCACTTCAGCCCCAGAAGGATTTCCCCCCTTTAGGACCAGAGCACTTTTTGCGATTCGGCACTGCGTCGCTTTAACTGACAATTGCGCAGTCATGCGACGTTGTACCCAAACAAAATTTGCGTCCTTTTTTTCCCACAAATAGAGCTTTCTTTTGGTGGTATTTGATCCCCTTTGCATAATTTCTGATCTGATTTCTATAAGCAAAAGAAGAGCGACAATTTAGCAAAAAAACCTACATTTCTTACTTTTTGCTAAAATACAAATCCAAAAGAAAAAAATATATAAAAAAACATTTTTTTTCATCGGTTTTGGCCGATTTATATTCTTCCTCATATTTTTGGTAAAAAAAAATCGCAATCTGCATTTATTGATTGGTTTGCGCAAAAGTTGCAGCGTTTACGGATGATAATTAATTTCTGGGTGTTTATTTATTTATTTTATTTTACTAGTAATGGTGGCGATCTGCGATTTTTAGCGGTACTGCGATATTGCGGCAGACATGTCGGACCATTTTGACACTTTTTTGGGACCATTGGCATTTATACAGTGATCAGTGCTATAATAATGCACAGATTACTGTGTAAATGCCATTGGCAGGGAAGGGGTTACCCTGCAGGGGGCGCTCTAAGGGTTAACTGTGCTCCCTGGGCGTGTTCTAACTGTGTGTGGGCTGGGCGGGCTGGGGGAAGGGAGTGATCACGGCTTCCATATACAGGAAGCCTGTGATCACAGCCCTTCCCCCTCTAACAGAACGGAGATCTGTGTTTACATACACGGATCTCCGTTCTTTCACTGCGGTGAGACCACCGCGGGTAGCAGGTGGTGATCGAGTCCGCCGTACCCGCTCTCTGGCCCCCCGGAACACAGTGAGCGCACCTCCGTCATATGACGGCGGTTTGCGATATCCAACCACTTTGTCGCCGTCAGATGCCGGTCGGCAGTCGGCAAGTGGTTAACAAAACAGAAAAAAACAAGGTTACAGTGGACTAAAGAAAAGCAATCGTGGACTATGGATGATTGGATGGAAGGGATATTTAGCGATGAATTACGAATCTGCATTTGGCAGGATGTTGATGCTGGAAGGTTTGTTTGGTGTCGTTCCAATGAAATGTATGTAGACAACTGCCTGAAGAAAACATGCACGTTTCCACAATCATTGATAAAATGGGGTTGCATCAGTGGCGGCTGGTGAAATTTTAGGATGGGGGGGCGCTAGACCCCGCCTTTCCTTTTTCACCCCTCTCACTTCTCATAAGCCCCACCCCTTATAGTTTCCACCCCTTGTGTCAGGAGTATACAGCCCAGCATCACCAGATAGGGTATACAGCATCACAGATAGGGTATACAGCATCACCAGATAGGGTATACAGAGTCACCAGATAGGAGTATATAGAGCCCCAGATAGGGGTATACAGAGTCACCAGATAGCAGTATACACTTACAGAGCACCAGATAGCAGTATACAGAGTCACTATATAGCAGTATACAGAGCCCCAGATAGCAGTATACAGAGCCCCAGATAGCAGTATACAGAGTCACCATATAGCAGTATACAGAGCCCCAGATAGCAGTATACAGAGCCCCCCATATAGCAGTATACAGAGTTACCATATTGCAGTATACAGAGCTCCAGATAGCGATATACAGAGTCACCATAGCGCAGTATACAGAATCACCATATTGCAGTATATAGAGCCCATAATAGGAGTATACAGAGCCCCAGATAGCAGTATACAGAGTCACCATATCGCAGTATACAGAGCCCCATATAGGAGTATACAGAGCACCAGATAGCAGTATACAGAGGCCCCAGATAGCAGTATACAGAGCCCCAGATAGCAGCATACAGAGCCCCAGATAGGGTATACAGTCACCAGATAGGGTATACAGAGTCACCATATAGCAGTATACAGAGCCCCAGATAGGATATACAGTCACCAGATAGGGTATACAGAGTCACCATATAGCAGTATACAGAGCCCCAGATAGGGGCTCGCGGCACTGACAGACCCCCCCCCCCCAAGTCGGGACAAGTCCCGCAATTACCCCATCTAATAGCAGTGTGCAGTGAGCATGCTGGAGTGGATGGTCTACGGTGCAGGAGTCGGGAGTCGGGACTGAAACCCGGCTGAGTGCTGCGCCTGCGTGAGTAATCACTCAGCCAGCATGTCCGCCACAGTCCCGCCCCCGCCCACAGCATCCAATGACAGTCAGTCACTGGCTCAGGGCAGCCAATCAGACTATGTGTGTGCGCCTGTTCAGCACACATACATAGTCTTTTATGACTGACCAATTGGCTCACTACTTACTGTCAGCAAAAAAAAAAAACCTCAATATACCAGCGCCTCCTGTCAGCGGCGGGAAGGTTGCGCCCAAGCACCCCTTATTGACCGGCTGCCGCTGGGTTGCATGTCAGGTAAAGGTACAGGGAAGATGACAGTCATTAAATAGTCAATAAATGCACAAGTTTATATTGAGATTTTGGACACGTTTCTTATTCCATCAATTAAAAGGATGTTTGGTGATGATGACATCATTTTCAGGATGTAATCTGTTGCAGATGTTTGTTTTAGAACTGCAAAGTACATGGTGATTCCATAATATTTTCCTCAGAATTGAGTGATTCCATATTTTTTTTCCTTTGCTTTATCTGCAAAAACAATTGCAACTGACTACAGTTTTCTTTCTTTTTAATTTGTTTAAGTGTTTCTTAAAGCCAGGAGCTTGGAATGTTAAATGGAAGTAATTTTGAGGCAAGTCTGTGATTAGTTTTTTGTCTACACAATTAAACAATTGAATGAACATTTTCCAAGAGTGGTGATTCCATACTTTTTGCCAGGGGTGGTATCCCCATACACGTCAAGCGTAAGAGAATTTGTTTTAGGTTTTTTTGATGGCGAGTCATGGTAATGGCAAGAAATATACAGTTACATTTTCTAGTTTGTCCCAATTTTTCTTTGACAATAAAAAAAAAAAAAACTGAAAGTATCCACTTGACCTCCAGAAGGTTTTACCCCCTTCATAACCAGGGCATTTTTTGCTATCCAGCACTGCACTCGTTTAACTGGCAATTGCGCAGTCATGCAACACTGTACCCAAAATACATTTTGTGTGATTTTTTTTTCCACGCAAATAAAGCTTTCTTATGGTGGTGTTTTAATTTATCATTAAATAAACAAGACTGTGATAGGTTGGCGGGAAATCTGGCGCTATCAGACACTATCTGGGAGAGTCACTAACTGACACTGACATTGCTAGTGACACTAATACAGTGATCAGTGATAATACTGTACAAATAAGGTCAATATACTGTGTGGCCAAATAATACCATTTTAGTCTCATCTGACCACCTTAAATGCACCATGAAGATTTTGAGGCCACATGGAAAAAGGTGTTATGGTCAGATGAGACTAAAATTTAATTATTTGGCCTCAACACCAAACGATATGCCTGGTGGAAATCCAATACAGCTCAGCATCCAAATAACACCATTCCTACAGTAAAGCATGGAGGTGGTCATATCCTGTTATGGGAGTGTTTCTCTGCAGCAGGGACTGGAGCACTTGTCAGGATAGGAGGAAAAATGGATGGGGCAAAATACAGTCAAATTCTTGAGGAAAATCTGCTGCCCTTTGCCAGAAAGTTGTCAATGGAAAGAAGGTTTACCTTCCAACATGACAATGGCCCAAAGCACGCAGCAAAAATGACCACACAGTGGTTGAAGGAGAAAGTGGTGAATGTCCTTGCATGGCAGAATCAGAACCGAGACTTAAACCTCATTGAAAACTGTGGAATGACTTGAAGACTGCAGTCCACAAATGGTCACCATCAAATGTAACTGAACTTGAGCAGTCCTGCAAAGAAGAGTGGGAAAATATTGCAAAGTCTATATATGCAAAGTTAGTAGAGACATATCCCAACAGACTAAAGGCTGTACTTAAAGCAAAATGTGGTCCAACAAAATACTGACACAAGGGGGTGATTCTTTTCCCAACTCTGTCTTCATTTTAGGCTGCAGAGCAACACAATTTAATTATTTTAAAGGGGGGGTAAATCTTTTCAATACC
>BLSH010184127.1:1814755-1827122 GCA_018402905.1 Glandirana rugosa
GACAACGTAATTTTTTTAGGGAACATATGAAATACTATTACATAATGGCATCAGTTAGTTAGTTTTCGTCACTGTCATGACTTTCCTGACGTAACCAGTCTACTCCGCACTGTTCACCATGGCGTGCTATGCATGCCACATTATTGCTCTCTTTCGGGCCACCAAAAGTGTCCCAGGCCTTTTACAATCTTATAGCGTATACTTGAAAAAAAAAAAAATGCCGCCGCTAAAGTGTTCGGGTTTGGCTTGAAGAAAAGGTGGCAACCCTAGTTTGAGTGTGTAGCAGACTGAAAAGGGTTAAACGATACTGAAGCGATGGTGTCAGCAGAAGAAAAGTTACTTAATGTATAACTGTACAGGTTCTGTCCATCCTCATCTGACCAATGCAGTCCTTTCAGTACTGTCACTGCTTTTGATTGATTGACTACGGTAATACATTATCATAAAGTATACAAGGGATTTTTTTAATGCAACAGCTTCACCTAAAAACAATGATGTTGCAATTTCTGTTAAAAACTTCAACGTAATCAGTTCCTTCTCTATGAGACATCAACCAATTATCCTTTTTTATACTTGTATCAATAATGCTACTTTATGCTGCTTGTAGCAATGAAACTTTGCTTTGCCATTAGCCCAGGATAGACATGAGGACAATAATATTAAATGTATGATGATAAATTATGAAGCCCAGCTATTAAATGTAATCATATTTTCTGATTAACTTATATTACACTGAAATATATTGGATATTCACTGATATTACAATACTTTATTTCTGCAAACAATTCTCATTTCTAGATACTGGAATAGCTCAAATTTCCTTGGCTTAGAAACTGTGTATCACAAGTGACAGCACTTGCAAAGTGATAGAAATGTATTGGACAGGTGAAGAAAAATACACTTTCATAAATATCCAAATTAGGCTCAATTCACAGAGCAAACACACAAGGATAAAGATTCTTATTCTTAAAAAAGTGGCACCTATTATTAGTGGAATCCAATGGGAACTGCAATTTACAGTTACTGAATGCTGAAAATAAAGATATTTAAAGTGGTTCCAAAGCAGGACGTTTCTTACTTTAAAGAGGAGTTCCAGTCTGTACAAAATAAAAATTAAAAGTCAGCAGCTACAAATACTGTAGCTGCTGACTTTTAACTGCTTTAACACTGGGCCCTTTCACCCCCTTCCTGCCCAGACCAATTTTCAGCTTTCAGAGCTGTGGCACTTTGAATGACAATTGCGCGGTCATGCAACACTGGACCCAAATTAAATTTTTATCATTTTTTTCACACAAATAGAGCTTTCTTTGGTGATATTTAATCACTGCTGTTTGCTTTTGTTTTTCTATAAAAATGAAAAAAGACTGAAAAGTTTGAAAGTAAACAAAATTTCTTTGTTTCGGTCAGAAAATTTTGTAAATAAATATTTTTCTCCTTCATTGATATGTGCTAATGAAGCGGCACTGATGGGCACTGATAGGCTGCACTGATGGGCACTGATGAGGCGGCACTTATGGGCACTGATGAGGTGGCACCAAAGGGCACTGATTAGATGGCACTGATGAGGAGACACTAAAATGCTGCACTGATGGGCACTGATAGGTGGCACTGATATGCGGCACTGATGAGCACTGATAGGCGGCACTAATGGACACTGTTAGGTGGCACTTATGGGCAATAATACAGTAGGTGGCACGGATAGGCAGTACTGATGGGCACTGATGGACAGCACTGCTGGGCACTGATGGGTGGCACTGCTGAGCAGGCACCAATGGGCACTGAAATGCAGCACTGATTGGGGTCACTGATGGGCACTGATTGGTGTCACTAATGGGCACAGACTAAAGTCACTCATGGGCACTGCTGAGGCTGCACTGATAATCTTCAATACATAACTAATCCAGGAAGTGAAGGCACACTAGCCTACTTCCTTGATTCTTAAAGTGATTGTAAAGGTTCAGCTTTTTTTTTCTTTTAAATAACAAACATGTTATACTTACCTCCACTGTGCAAGGGTTTTGCACAGAGTGGCCCCATTCCTCCTCTTCTGGGGTCCCCCAGTGGTGCTCCTGGCTCCTCCCCGCATCGAGTGACCCGTCAGGGAAGAGCTTTCCCTAGGGGCACTCGTGCGGGCGCGATCCTGAGTCCTGTTGTTGTGTCCATTGACACAGACAGCAGGACTCGGCCCCGCCCCCCAGCTCCTGCATCATTGGATTTGATTGACAGCAGTGGGAGCCAATGGCTGTGCTGCTATCAATCTATCCAATGATGACCGCGACACCGGCTGGAGCGGGTGTGCTCGTCCCGGGCGCAGAAACGATCAAGCTCAGGTAAGTAAACGGGGGTCTCTGGGGGCAGCTGCAACAGAAAATGTTTTTAACATGAATGCATAGAGTGCATTCATGTGAAAAACTGCAAGGGTTTACAACCCCTTTAAATCTATACTGTATAGAAATTGTGTTAAGGACACTTGGTGTACCACAGACGTCCAAAAAAAGTTTATCAAAGTAGACAGGATGTATGTAATATTGCATTCATGCTCCCCACCCCAAGCCTGTTGGCAACTCAAATTGTCAATTATCAGATAATTGGTGTGTAAATACATAAGCTGTTGCTGTTAGGAAAGGGATCTCTGACACATTGTTGGTAAACACTGTGCATTTGCCAGATAGAGAAGTCCTCTGGTAACATTGTTACTTTTGAATCTACTCTGTTTCATTTATCAGCAAATCAAAGGAATGGGATTCGTCAGTTAAAACCTAAAAAGTTAAACAAAAAAAAGTTTTTTTTTTTTTTTCAAAAAATAAAATGTGTTTGTATTTAATGCTTTATTATCCCTAATTAATCCTAATCAACCAGTTTTTCCCCTTCTCAATTACTTATTATTTTCCTGTTTTATTTCTTTTTTGTACCATTCATTTTTAAAATTGTTTTGATTTGTATTTGCTTTGTTCACTATTGCATTAAAAAAACATCAAACTGTAAATTGTAAAATCTTTGCAATGCTTTGCATCAGAATCTAATTTTAGTGTCATTTTAAATAGGACAAACTATAGAATAAAATGTATACTTTTTTCTACAATAACACATTTTTTTTAAACTAACACTGATCAAAGTAGAAAAAAAAGTGTGTTTTTTAGTTTTGTTATGTTTTTGTCTATGGATTGCCAGACAATATCACCAAAAGAAAGCCTTGCTTTAAAAAAAGAAAAAAAAAGTTTTATATATATATATATATATATATATATATATATATGCAGTATGCTAGTGATGAGGCCATTAAAAGCATTTTTTTTCCTGATAATCTGGTAATGTAAGTGTTATTGTAAGGTATTTAAACGAAATGTGCACACATCAGAGTCATGAGCGCTTGTTATAGAGATGAGGGAATATGGAGAATTCCTACCGGAGGAAGGAGAAAGGGGCTGTGGGATTTTATTGGTACCGACATAAGCTTACATAGTCCATTTCTTTAAAATCATATTGTTTATTTATGTAGAAAAAACATTGTATTAAAAATAGTATATATGCTCAAAAAACATTAACAGTACACATAGATAATATGTAGTATCATACGGTCTGTAGCACTGTGTTTCTCAACATGTTTCGCGCCAAGTCCGCTTCTTCAGGAGATTACCACAATTACTTATGACCAGACACTGAAAATAATAACAACTAAGATGAGGGAATAATAAAAAAAATAAGCGCAATGAGTGATTTGTGACTTTGGCATCCAAACCTGATTCAGTGAAGCAAAACCTTATCCCAGGAGTTGCAAAATGCATCAAATGCTATGTAGGAAGCTAAAATTACGCATTTTTACTGCTCTCTCTGTGTATATAATATATACAATACATACAAATATATATATATATCTATATATAGTAAAAAATGTAAAGTACTTCGTCAAAACAGTTCTCTGTTATTTTTCTAGAAAGACTTTCAGTTTATTAAGGTTGGTAGACAGGTTTTGGAAATAAATTGACTCCTCCTAGAACTAAAACAGCATGGTTCTTTTATAAAAACAGGCCTTTCATTATTCTTAATCAAAGTAGCTTTACGATTTGAAACATAGAGGACAATTTACTAAAACTGGAGCAGCCAGAATCTGGAGCAGCTGTGCATAGCAACTTTTCTCTCTTTCATTATCAAAGCCTAACTGTACAAACTAAAGATGGAGTCTGTTTGTGTTATGCACAGCTGCTTCAGATACTGTCTGCTCCAGTTATAGTAAATTCCCTCCAATCTGTCAGCTCCTGGAACTATATGAGAAAGTAAAAGCAGGCCTCTACTTTTCTCAAAAAAATGTCAGCTCCTGGAACAAAGACAGTGTGACTCTATTGGTAAATGTCTTCCAAAACATATAGTGACCATGTGCTGGTGTTTGTGCTTGTGATCTGCCACCTGCCTTTCTGCCCCATATACACCATCCTCTCGCACCTGCTGTGTGTTGAGGTTTGTATGTGGAAGGTGGGTCTGTATGTTTCACCCCTTCTTACTGGTTCCTTAATGAGTTAGAGGGGATTATAGGGAGAGGCACATCTATGTGAACTCAAATACATAATCTTCAAAATTAGAATAAGGTGTAGCCAGATCTACAATGAGTTCTGACCAGTTCAAATGATATTGATTTTGCCTAAATGTAATCAATGGTATATTCTTTGATCAGTGAAAGATTAATTCCCGTTCTATGTTGAAAAAGAAAAAGTGTCTTTCATGTTTTCAGTGCCGTCTGGGAGGAGATCAGAGGCGTAACTAGAACCTTCAGGGCCCGGGTGCAAGAAATTAGGAAGGGCCCCCCCTGACCTCTGGCCAGGGCCCTTCCCTCTTCTTGCTGATCCTGGGGCCCTTTACTCCTATCACGGGTCCCTTTATTATGGTCCCGCAGCAGGACCCTGGGAACAGCAGAAGACAAGTAAACTGGATAGGAGGGGCGGCAGGGGCAGCATATAGAGGAACCAATCTCCTGCATTAGGAGGAAAATGGAATAAATAAAACTTCTAAATGCCACCCTCGCCATCACTCCTATCCAGGTGTACAAGGGAAGCACATGGGCCCCCTGGAGCATGGGGCCCGGTTGCAATCGCAACCCCTGCAACCCCTATCGTTACGCCCCTGGAGGAGATAAAAGATTACTGGGGAAGTATGCAGTATTACAAGCTTGCATTATGATAAATGTTACAAACCAACTTGCTAGTACTGTATAGTTATAGAAAATAAACTATGAAACATACATCAAGGGTATGCTTAGGTAAACTTCATTCAAATTAATTCAAATATCAAGAAAAATATAAACATTGGGGTTCTGGTTCACTAAGGACAACATGCAAATTGGTCACAGAGCATTCAAATGTTAAAATATCTTTCAACCTGAATCTGACCAGCCAGGTATAAAGAAGGAAAGCCCCCAGTCGAATGTCTTCACAGATTCTCCCTATAAGAAGACACTGAACATAATTTACAATTTAGTTATTATGAATAGCATTCATGGACAAGTATTACATTTTTTAGGAACTTATGGCATCCAAGCATAATTAAATTAAATCAATGGGTGAGTAAAGATTTGAACATACAACTGACCTAACTAGTAAACCTATAAAAGAGTAGTACTACTGTTATTGTTATTTTAAAGCATCAGGCTGGGCCATAGATGGGCAAATGCCTCATCAAGAATCATGCGAGATCATCCCCAAAACCACTGTCGTATAGAAATGGTTAAATCTTCCTGTAAGGGATATCTATCCTTCTAAATACCCTGACTTTACCAGCCCCCTTCTCCCTATACCAATGCTACTTATACCCCCTTGGACACATCTGAGATCACTGGGCAGTGCATTACAGTAGCCACAGCCTACTTTGAGAGATGCTCATGTGCTCTAATGCAGTGGTTCTCAACCCTGTCCTTAAGTACCCCCAACAGGCCATGTTTTGGGAATTTCTCTTGGATAAGATAGCTGTCCAAAATACCAAGCCATTGACTCTGATTTAAAGCACCTTTAAAAACCTGAAAACATGACCTGTTGGGGGTACTTGAGGACAGGGTTGAGAACCACTGTTCTAATGGGATAACAGAGCTGCCTAGTGCTGTGCATGGGCATAGACTTTAATTATGTTCATAGACTTTAATTGAAAAGTCATCTTACTGTAGGCTTCCAAGTAGATGTTTTCATTTGGGTTTATGGTGATAAGCTGTGCATGTGTCCTTCAGTTTGGAATAGGACAGGTTGCCTATTGTTAAAAGTATTGTTATGGTTTAAGAGCAAAGCATCATCTCATCAAGCTGGGAAATTTCTGTGTAACAGAAAGAACATTTTGGCATTTTGCCCAACATGATTAACACATTGAGCTGCTGAAATGCCATGGAACTGGATTTTGTAATGCCACCCTTAATCTAAAATATGTTTTAAGAGAATAAAATACTATATGGCAAAGTTTTGTAGATGTCAATTGTATGACTTCTGTTCAGTTGTAGCTACTTGATTGCAAATAATTTTTTTGGTGTTTGTTATTTTTTGTTTTTTGTTATTTTTTAGACATATTTGATAAAATGTTTACATTTTAATATTAACTTTTAATGGTCATTTAAAACATAATTCACTGATATTGTCAAAGGAATCACATTGCTTTGATCTGACTACAGGAAACTAAAATTTGACTGTTGCAATATGAATGAAACCTCATTGCTCCTATTGTTATTTCTGAATATTAACCGGTTCCCGACCAGCTCGTTTAAATTTACTGCTGCAGATTGGCAGTGTCCCGCAAATCAGCATCTATAAAGTAGAAGGGCAGTAGCGCGATGTGCCCGTTGCACTCTACAGAAGTGTGGCCACGGCTCGGGTGGACTCGATCTCCGCCGGCGAGCCGCGATTGCCTGGCAGAGAAGAAAATCGGGGAACCGTCGATGTAAACACGGTGGTTCCCGCTCTGTCAGGCAGCATGTAAGAGATCTACTGATCCCTGTCACTGAGATCAGTTAGATCTCTTATACTCCTGGCAGCCCAGCCCCCTCACAGTTAGAACACTCCTAGGGACACACAGTTAACCCCTAGATTGCCCCCTGCAGGTTAACCCCTTCACTGCCAGTGACATTTATACAGTAATCAGTGGCTATTTAAATTTCTGATCGCTGTATAAATGTCATTGGTCCCAAAAAAGTGTCAAAAATGTCCGACATGTCTGCTGCAATATCACAGACCTGATAAAAGTTACTAGTAAAAAAAAAAAAATATTGTAAAAACGCCAGAAATGAATTCTCATGATTTGTAAAGGTGGCAACTTTTGCGCAAACCAATCAATAAACGCAGATTGCGATTTTATTTTACCAAAAATATGAGGAAGAATAAAAACCGGCCAAAACCGATGAATACATCTGTTTTTTTTAATATATATATTTTTGGATATGTATTTTAGCAAAAAGTAAGAAATATTGTTTTTTTTTGCAAAATTGTCACTCTTTTTTTTGTTTATAGCGGTGATCAGAAATGACGCAGAGGTGATCAAATACCACCAAAATAAAGCTGTGGGGAAAAGGGACGCAAATTGCGTTTGAGTACATCGCACGGCTGCGCAATTGTCAGTTAAAGTGACGCAGTGCTAAATCGCAAAAAGTGCTCTGGTCCTAACGTGGGAAATACTTCCGGTCCTAAAGTGGTTAATGCTGTATTATCTCTAGGCCCCTTTATTCAGATATAAAATGCTTACCTAGATACCTTTTTCCCTCTATTATACAACATCCCATGGAACCTCTACCTCTACCAGAACATCCATGTCAATTATAGGACCTCTAGATAGTTTGCTACAATGAATTAAACACCTGGCTCTGATGTAACCACCCTTTATATTTTAATTGTAGTCATTAATTTCAGGTATCCATGACAGCATTTATCAGATCAAGGGCTATCGTTTCATGAGGACATCTAGACTATGCAGCTGTTTGTACTTGTTTATGTGTGTGCATTAATTAATCATATCATTAAAAAAAGTCTATCGTTTGAAAGGGAAGTGAGAATATAAGCCACATTACAGCTGCATAAAATCCATGTTATCTTTTTGTTGTTTTAAGTTTTAATAATGACAGTTTTGAGACAGTCTACACAATTGAAAGAGAAGGACATGAAAAAATAAGCAAACAACTAAATATATAAATAAATACATTATTAGGAAAATAAAATCCACAAACAAATAATTGTTTTAAATGACCCTAATCTCTGATCTATTCCTAATTGTTAAGCAGACTCTAAATCCAAACCACTGGCAGATATGAAAGGCACAAAAAATGCAGCTAGATTTTCATTGCATTTATTTATTATATTAGATACATTTATTTTTTTTAAAGATAACTATTTTACATCCCTGGATGTTAGACTATTCAGTTCAATGTTTCTAAGTGTAAAATAATGCACTTAGGGAAAAAGAATCCCCTGAGAGAGTACACCATTGGGGGTACAGTGTTAGCCAGCACTACACAGGAAAAAGATTTGGGGATATTTATTTCAGACGATTGCAAAATGACCAAACATTGTGACCAGACAGTGGGAAAAGGGAATAGAATTCTAGGATGCATCACCAGGGATCACCAGCAGACTGAAGAAGGTCCTGATTCCAGGGCTGCTGTTAGAAATCACAGGGCCTTATAGGTGAGCGCATGGGGTGATCCAGGTGTGCCTGGGCACACCCTAATCACCCTGACCGTGTTAGTGTAGCTGCTTGCCAACTGTCTCCTGAGATCTGCCCGCTGGGCTGCTGTGAAATGCTGCATCCAAGAGAGCGGGTATGCAGCCTGTGAAACAGTTTCACATTGAGTAGATCAGGAGGCTTGCCATATCCGCTCAGTCTGTGACAATGTCATGTAATTTAACAGCTTGCAGGGAGAGAGATCACTTGTCAAAAGTCAGCGGTGATGTCGGGGGGTGGGTGGGACCAAACAAGCTATCAAACACCAGCCAATGGTATGGGGTCTGGGCAGGCCGCTACGTGTATGTGGCTCTGCCCCCTTTCTTAAGCAGCCCAATCAATGGCTGGTGTTTGATAGATGCTCGGTCCTGCCCATCCCCGACATCACCACTGACTTTTGACAGGTGATCTCCCTCCCTGCATGCCGTTTCATACACTAAGCGGCTCTGGCAAGCACCACGATCTGCTCAATGTGAAACTCCCCTTCACCTCTGTCAGTGCCCATTAGTGCTGCCTATCAGTGCCACCTGTCAGTGCCCATCAGTGCCACATGTCAGTGCCCATCAGTGCTGCCTATACATGCCAATCAGTGTCCATTAGTGCCGCCTATCAGTGCGATCTATCAGTGCCAACCAATGCCACCTATCAGTGTAAATCAGTGCCCATCAGTGCTGCCTATGAGTGCCAATCAGTGCTGCCTATCAGTGATACCTATCAGTGCCACCGATCAGTGCCCATCAGTGTTGCCAATCAGTGCCACCTGTCAGTGCCCATCAGTGCTGCCTATCAGTGTCAATCAATGGCCATCGGTGCCGCCTATCACTGCCAATCAATTCCTATCAGTGCTGCCAATCAGTGCCACCTGTCAGTGCCCATAAGTGCTGCATATCAGTGCCAATTAGTGCCCATCAGTGCTGCCTATCAGTGCCAACCAATGTCACCTATCAGTGCAAATCAGTGCCCATCAGTGCTGCCTATGAGTGCCAATCAGTGCTGCCTATCAGTGACACCTATCAGTGCCACCGATCAGTGCCCATCAGTGTTGCCAATCAGTGCCACCTGTCTGTGCCCATCAGTGTTGCCTATCAGTGTCAATCAATGGCCATCGATGCCGCCTATCACTGCCAATCAATTCCTATCAGTGCTGCCAATCAGTGCAATCAGTGCCACCTGTCAGTGCCCATAAGTGCTGCCTATCAGTGCCAATTAGTGCCCATCAGTGCTGCCTATCAGTGGCAAACAATGCCACCTATCAGTGCCAATCATTACCCATCAGTGCTGCTAATCAGTGCCCATCAGCGCTGTCTATCAATGCCCATCAGTATCACCTGTCAATGCTGCTTATCAGTGCCTATCAGTGCTGCCAATTCGTGCCCATCCATGCTGCCAATCAGTGCCACTAAATGCTGCCAATCAGTGCAGCCTATCAGTGCCATTAGTGCTACCAATCAGTGCCACCTATCAGTGCCAATCAGGACCCATCCATGGGCGTCCACAGAACTTTTTCCAGGGGGGGGGCATTTTAAGGTCACCCCCTGCTCCGCCCCTTTTTGATGATGTCACATAAAGAGTAGGCATGCAAACGTTTGAGAAACCTGATGCAAAAGCTTAATAGAAGGATCAAGCTGCCATTGTCCGATTAGCAATTTCTAATCTGTTTTTATGTTTACACTATTAAATGCACCACATTATTCACTCACTGTGCCCATCAATTGCAGCCTCATTGTGCCATGAGTTTTAGCCTCACGGTGCCCATCAATTTTAGCTTCACTGTGCCAATCAATTTCAGCCTCACTGTGCCCATCAAATGCAGCCTCACTGTGCCCATCAAATGCGGCCTCACTGTGCCAATCAAATGCGGCTTCACTGTGTCCATCAAATGCGACCTCACTGTGGCCATCAAATGCGGCCTTTACAGTACCAAGGGTGTACAGTACAGTGTGTGTATATAGAGGGGGTGGATGGTATTAGTATATACAGAAGGGAAGGTGGGCGTATATATAGCTGTATACAGGACAGATGATGTATATAATCAGGGCCGCTGATAGGGGAGACCACTAGCCCTGGTGTAGGGGGCCTGGAGCACACAGGGTGCCCCACACAGAGGGGATTAGTGACAGATGACAATCATGTCTCTTTTCCTCCAGCAGATGAAAGCTGCTCTCCTTCCCTCTCCCTGCTGCCAGCTTTTATCTGCTAAGAAAGAGACAGTTGTCCCTCACTAATCCCCCTCTCTGTGTGGGCCCCCCTCCTCTCAGCACTGGAGTTTGTTATCTCTCTAACTTAGGCTCAATGCACACTGGCTTAAAAAAATGTTGCTTCTACAGGAGTTTAGTGTTTTGCCTGTAGAAGCAGCCCAGTGTTATCCTATGTGTCCATATTTTTGGATGATTACAGGCATATTTTAACCTCAACGTTTAGAGACAGAAAAACAAACTCTTCTGGATCTCCTAAACTCGTCTAAACTTTGTACAAAAAAAGTTCTATATGAGCGTTTTTTTTTAACAAGAGAACAGGAGTTCTTTTAAGCCCAGTGTGCATGGAGCTTAACTTTTTTTCTCTCCCTGTCCTTTTGATCCTTGAACCTGTATATTTTTTTCATCTCATCTTCATTTTTATTTATTAACTCAGTTTTATCTTTTATATTTAGCAGGAATTTATTTGTTTCTGCTAATCGTTTTATTGTATTTTTAGCAAAATATACCTTTAATACTTTCTTGGGGGGGCTGCCAGATACGGGGCCCCGCGATTTCTATCAGCAGCCCTGTATATCATAATTTGCAGTCAGTGATGAAGAAAGAAGGTGTCTATATACAGGAAGTAATCAAGGAAGGTGGGTGTATACAGATATACAGGGAGTGCAGAATTATTAGGCAAGTTGTATTTTTGAGGAATAATTTTATTATTGAACAACAACCATGTTCTCAATGATTCCAAAAACTCATTAATATCAAAGCTGAATATTTTTGGAAGTAGTTTTTAGTTTGTTTTTAGTTGTAGCTATTTTAGGAGGATATCTGTGTGTGCAGGTGACTTTTACTGTGCATAATTATTAGGCAACTTACCAAAAAACAAATATATACCCATTTCAATTATTTATTTTCAGCAGTGAAACCAATATAACATCTCAAAATTCACAAATATACATTTCTGACATTCAAAAACAAAACAAAAACAAATCAGTGACCAATATAGCCACCTTTCTTTGCAAGGACACTCAAAAGCCTGCCATCCATGGATTCTGTCAGTGTTTTGATCTGTTCACCATCAACATTGCGTGCAGCAGCAACCACAGGCTCCCAGACACTGTTCAGAGAGGTGTACTGTTTTCCCTCCTTGTAAATCTCACATTTCATGATGGACCACAGGTTCTCTATGGGGTTCAGATCAGGTGAACAAGGAGGCCAAGTCATTAGTTTTTCTTCTTTTAGACCCTTTCTTGCCAGCCACGCTGTGGAGTACTTGGACGCGTGTGATGGAGCATTGTCCTGCATGAAAATCATGTTTTTCTTGAAGGATGCAGACTTCTTCCTGTACCACTGCTTGAAGAACGTGTCTTCCAGAAACTGGCAGTAGGACTGGGAGTTGAGCTTGACTCCATCCTCAACCCGAAAAGGCCGCACAAGCTCATCTTTGATGATAGCAGCCCAAACCAGTACTCCACCTCCACCTTGCTGGCGTCTGAGTCGGA
>BLSH010184127.1:1827132-1838721 GCA_018402905.1 Glandirana rugosa
TAAAACCTTTCAATCTCTTCCCCAGTCGATCGAATAACACGACCTGACCTTTCTATAGTAGACAGGAGGACATATGTCGATATATGTCGATATATGTGGAAGGACATAAGGATGTAGTAGTGACTGACGTCTGTCAGACGTAAGCCCTGTCTACTACATATAGTAGACGTCTGACGTCAGTCACTCTACTATCGTCTTCCTTGCCTTCCACCCACATATATCAACATGTGTCCTTTCTACTACATATTGACGTCAGTCACTACTTCCTCCTTCCATAGGTATATTTCCTTCCTTCCACCCACATATATGTGACACACGTCTTAATAATCCGTTTACTCATAAAACTGGTGTAGTAGGAGAAATACGTAGTAGGCTTTCGAGCCTATACAGCTTGGAGTAAGACAACATGCATAAAGAGGATGATGTGGTCAAAATACTCATTTGCCTAATAATTCTGCACACAGTGTATATACACCCACCTTCCTTCCTTTATATGGATACCTTCCTCCTTCATCACTGACTGCAGTTATACATCATCTTTCCTGTGTACAACTATATACACCCACCTTCCGTTCCTTCTGCTATCATCTCACTGACTGCAGTCTGCAGATGATATACATCATCTGTCCCGAATGCAGACTGTCTGCAGTCAGTGATGATGTAGGAATACAGGAAGGTGTATATAGCTGTATATAGCTGTATACAGGAGGACAGATGATATCTTTCCAGTCCAGCACAATAAGCTAGCTGACCCCTTCTCTAACTTTCCAAAATATACTACTCCTGGTCCTGTGTCCTAACTGCTGTTCCATCCTGTTGTTACCTTACCTCTGGTTCAACAATTTCACTCCCAGTCTCATGGCCAATCCCAGTCCAGTGTGCCACTTTTTTCCTGTGAGATGTGACTGATCTGATGATGATGATGACACTGACAGTGGTCTGCTGCGGCCTAGGCAGCAAGCCAACGACACAGAGTGACCGGTGTCATCGCTCCACCGGCCGGTTCTATTTCTCATGTCACGCAGTGCGCAGAGTGACAGTCTGCTCTGCACTGTGTGTCTTTGATCACTCATTGGAGGCTTGACTCGTTGAGTGGCCAAGCGCAGCATCGGATCCGACTCAGAGAGCAGCAGCCTCCAGCCAGGCAGGCAGCCCCTGACTGACTCAAGCAGTCAGAATCAGAACAAAGTCTGCAGCGGCCATGGAGGCTGCATGGACCCTGGCAGATTCCGGGGGGCACTTGTCCCCCCTTGCCCCCCCCTGCGGACGCCCATGGACCCATCAGTGCTGCCCGTGAGTGCTGCCAATCAGTGCTTTCTATCAATGCCGCCTATCAGTGCCACCAAACAGTGCCTATCAGTGCTGCCAATCAGTGCCAATCAGTGCTGCCAACCAATGCCACCAATCAGTGCCTATCAGTGCTGCCAATCAGTGGCCATCAGTGCTGCCAATCAGTGGCGCATATTAGTGCCAAACAGTGGCTCCTATCAGTTCCCAGCAGTGATGCCAATCAGTGCTGCCAATCAATGCTTTCTATTAGTGCCAATCAGTGCCAACAAACAGTGCCTATCAGTGTCCATCAGTGCTGCCAATCAGTGCTGCCAACCAGTGCCACCTATCAGTGGCCATCAGTGGTGCCAATCAGTGGCACCTATCAGTACCAATCAGTGCTGTCAATCAGTGCCCATCAGTGCTGCCAATCAGTGATGTCAATCAGTGCCCATCAGTGCTGCTTGTCAGTGCCCATGAGTGTTGCCTCTCAGTGCTGCCAATCAGTGCCCATCAGTGCTGCCAATCAGTGCCCATCAGTACACTGAGTGCAGGGATGGGGAGATGAACTCAGCAGCCAGGCACATTGTCCATGGCGGGCCAGCCTGGTGAGGCACAACCGAAATCTGTTGATGTTTGTTAATTCCACATGCCGATCTTTAGTATAATAGGTAATCACCACACTAATATTTACAATAAAATACTGGAGGTAAAATAAAAAAGTGTCAATAAAAGGCTTGCTGCTAAGCACTGTTATGTGTTCCCACACCACAAAAAAGACTCAGGCAGTCAGAATCAGAACAAAGTCTGCAGCGGCCACGGAGGCTGTGTGGACCCTGGCAGATTTCGGGGGGGCACTTGTCCCCCCTTGCCCCCCCCTTGCGGACGCCCATGGACCCATCAGTGCTGCCCATCAGTGCTGCCCATCAGTGCTTTCTATTAGTGCCAATCAGTGCCGCTTATCAGTGCCACCAAACAGTGCCTATCAGTGCTGCCAATCAGTGCTGCCAACCATTGCCACCAATCAGTGCATATTAGTGCTGCCAATTAGTGTCCATCAGTGCTGCCAATCAGTGGCGCCTATTAGTGCCAAACAGTGGCCCCTATCAGTGCCCAGCAGTGATGCCCATCAGTGCTGCCTATCAGTGCCCATCAGTGCTGCCAATCAGTGCCCATCAGTGCTGCCTATCAGTGCTGCCAATTAGTGCCCATGAGTGCTGCCAATCAGTGTCCATGAGTGCTGCCAATCAGTGTCCATCAGTGCTGCCAATCAGTGCTTTCTATTAGTGCCAATCAGTGCCGCCTATCAGTGCCAACACACAGTGCCTATCAGTGCCCATCAGTGCTGCCAACCAGTGCCACCTATTAGTGGCAATCAGTGGTGCCAATCAGTGGCACCTATCAGTACCAATCAGTGGCTTATATCTGTGCCCATCAGTGCTGCCAATCAGTGCTGTCAATCAGTGCCCATCAGTGCTGCTTATCAGTGCCCATGAGTGTTGCCTCTCAGTGCTGCCAATCAGTGCCCATCAGTGCTGCCAATCAGTGCCCATCAGTGCACTGAGTGCAGGGATGGGGAGATGAACTCAGCAGCCAGGCACATTGTCCATGGCGGGCCAGCCTGGTGAGGCACAACCGAAATCTGTTGATGTTTGCTAATTCCACATGCCGATCTTTAGTATAATAGGTAATCACCACACTGCTATTTACAATAAAATACTGGAGGTAAAATAAAAAAGTGTCAATAAAAGGCTTGCTGCTAAGCACTGTTATGTGTTCCCACACCACAAAAAAGTGCAGCGCTAACTTACTGATCAATAACTTAACAATAATGGTGGAACTCTCTATAGTATGGAAATCTCAATAAACTTCAATATTACCACAGTACCAGTCTCTGTGATATGTAACATCACATATAAAATCCATCACACTGAAAATAAGACATAAAAAAGTAAACTTAGCAGGGATGGTGGAAACCCCTTCTATTGATATTTACCATACAAATTAACTTCAAGTGCAATAATTCTATTGATTTGTGATTTCACATGTAATACACATCAAAAGGAGAATAAGACCTACATTTTTTTAAAAACTTAGCAGGGATGGTGGACACCCCTCTGCAGATAATTGCAATAAAAATTAACTTCAAGTGAAATTACTGTTTAGTTGGGAGGTTCACACCATTATAGCACTTTGGAAATATTTTTTAGATTGTTACACTTAATTCTATATGTTTTAGTTACTATTATAATGTGAATTATTGCACTTGAAGTTATTTTCCACCACCCTTGCTAAGTCCAGGTGTTTATGGACCTTGGTTTGTGCACTGGTGCGCAGTCATGTTGGAACAGGAAGGGGCCATTCCCAAACTGTTCCCACAAAGTTGGGAGCATGACATTGTCCAAAATGTCTTGGCATGCTGACGCCTTAAGAGTTCCCTTCACTGGAACTAAAGGGCCAAGCCCAACCCCTGAAAAACAACCCCACACCATAATCCCCCCTCCACCAAATTACTTGGACCAGTGCACAAACCAAAGTCCATAAAGACATGGATGAGCGAGTTTGGGGTGGAGGAACTTGACTGGCCTGCACAGAGTCCTCACCTCAACCCCATAGAAAACCTTTGGGATGAATTAGAGCAGCGACTGCAAGCCAGGCTTTCATGTCCACATCAGTGTCAGACCTCACAAATGCGCTTCTGGAAGAATGGTCAAACATTCCCATAGATACACTCCTAAACCTTGTGCACAGCCTTTCCGGAAGAGTTGAAAGTGTGGGCCAACTCAAAATTGAACCCTACGGACTAAGACTGGGATGCCATTAAAGTTCATGTGCGTGTAAAGGCAGGCGTCCCAATACTTTTGGCAATATAGTGTGTGTTTGTGTGTGTGTGTATATATATATATATATATATATATATATATATATTAAACAGTATCTCACAAAAGTGAGTACACCCCTCACATTTTTGTAAATATTTTATTATATCTTTTCATGTGACAACACTGGAGAAATGACACTTTGCTACAATGTAAAATAGTATGTGTACAGCTTGTATAACAGTGTACATTTTCTGTCCCCTCAAAATAACTCAACACACAGCCATTAATGTCTAAACTGCTGGCAACAAAAGTGAGTACTCCCCTAAGTGAAAATGTCCAAATTTGGCCCAATTAGCAAATTTCCCTCCCCAGTGTCATGTGACTCGTTAGTGTTACAAGGTCTCAGGTGTGAAGGGGGAGCAGGTGTGTTAAATTTGGTGTTATTGCTCTCAATCTCTCATACTGGTCACTGGAAGTTCAACAGGGCACCTCATGGCAAAGAACTCTCTGAGGATCTGAAAAAAAGAATTGTTGCTCTACATAAAGATGGCCTAGGCTATAAGAAGATTTCCAAGACCCTGCATCAAATTTGTCTGCATGGCTGTTGTCCCAGAAGGGAGCCTCTTCTAAAGATGATGCACAAGAAAGCCTGCAAACAGTTTGCTGAAAACAAACAGACTAAGGATATGGATTACTGGAACCATGTCATGTGGTCTGATGAGACCAAGATAAACTTATTTGGTTCAGATGGTGTCAAACGTGTGTGGTGGCAACCAAGTTAGGAGCACAAAGACAAGTGTGTCTTGCCTACAGTCAAGCATGGTGGTTGGAGTGTCATGGTCTGGGGCTGCATGAGTGCTGCTGGCACTAGGGAGCTACAGTTCATTGAGGGAAATAATCCCATGAATGCCAACATGTACTTATGACATACTGAAGCAGAGCATGATTCCCTCCCTTTGGAGACTGGGCCACAGGGCAGTATTCCAACATGATAACAACCACAAACATACCTCCAAGATGACCACTACCTTGCTAAAGAAGCTGAGGGTACAGGTAATGGATACCTCCGTAGGAGCCGCTTAGTATGTTCTGTCCTTCACTCTGCCTCTCAACCTCAACAACAGCCTCAATCCCTTCTGGCACACCTGGCAGTAATATAATGTAAATACCACAGTAACTGACACAGATTATGGTGAAATCAAAAGGGTAACTTTTACTGTAAGACTGCTTAAAAGAGAAATGTAACAACAGCCACAGTGATACGGCAGTAGTTAAATGTGATAGGATACAATAAACAAATGATCACTGGCAAATATGGAAGAAATGCAACTTTGTCTGCTCTTGGAGGACCCCTTTAAATGGAATGGACCCAAGAACAGAGGTAAATACTTGTGAATGGTAGAACAAACAATTTCACCCCAACTTCAATACAGTATTTAACAACCCCAACAAAGTGGGCTATATGAGTCCAGGCAGAAGGAGGATTTAGGACTTACTTTATCTCTGCATGTCAGTCCCATCTCTCCTTCACCCTAGCACCACAGTCCCAGAAGCCGGATTTACCTTGATATCTGACCCAGTGCACTGAATCAAACCCCCAGTATGGATCCAATTATATACAACCAGTGTCCCGAACACTGAAAGGGCCCTGCAAGTACTTTACGGTGGTGCACATGTTGCTCTCTTACATAGTTACATAGTTACATAGTTGGTAAGGATGAAAAAAGACACAAGTCCATCAAGTCCAACCTGTGTGTGTGCTTTTATGTCAATATTACATTGTATATCCCTCAATGTTGTGGTCCCTTAGGTGCCCATCCAATAGTTTTTTGAAATTATCTATGCTCTCAGCTGAAACCACTGCTTGTGGAAGAGAATTCCACATCCTCACTGCTCTGACCGTAAAGAAACCTCTACGCATTTTGGAGGTTAAATAGCTTTTCTTCTCATTTTAGTGAATGGCCGCGTGTCTTTTTGTGCTCCCTTGCGTGGAAAGGTTTTGTCCCTATTGTGGGGTCACCAGTACAGTATTTGTACATTGAAATCATATCCCCTCTCAAACGTCTCTTCTCCAGAGAGAATAAATTCAGTGCTCGTAATCTTTCCTCATAACTAAAGTCCTCCAGTCCCTTAATTAGCTTTGTTGCCCTTCTCTTAACCCTTCCCAGTTCAAGGACATCCTTTCTGAGGACTGTAGCCCAGAACTGGATGGCATACTCCAGGTGCGGCTTCACCAGAGACTTACATAGTGGGAGAATTATTGATCTATTTCTGGAGTTAATCCCCTTCTTGATGCATGCTAATATTTTGTTGGCTTTGCTTGCAGCAGCTTGGCATTGAATGCCATTGCCGAGCCTATCATCTACTAAGACCCCCAGATTATTTTCCATCCTAGATTCCCCCAGAGGCTCTCCCCCTAGTGAGTAGTTTGCATTCATATTTTTGGCACCCAAATGTATTATTTTACATAAACCTCATTTGCCATGTAGAAGCCCACCCCATTAATTTGTTCAGATCTTCTTGCAAGGTTTCCACATCCTGCGGAGAAATTATTGCCCTGCTTAGCTTGGTATCATCCGCAGATATTGAGATTGAGCTGTTTATCCCATCCTCCAGATGTCTATGAATAAATTAAACAGGACTGGTCCCAGGACAGAACCCTGCAGAACCCCACTCTCCACACCGGACCATTCTGAGTACTCTCCATCCATCACCACCCTCTGGACCCCGCAGCAAGCCCTCAACCCATGCACTCACCCTTTGATCCATGCCGACAGACCCTAACTTGTATAGTGAACGAGTATGGGGAACTGTATCGAATGCCTTAGCAAAATCTAGCTATACCACATCTACATGCCCTCCTCCATCTAGATGGCAGCTCACCTCCTCATAGAAGGTCAACAGACCGGCCCAGCAAGAACGATCCCCCACGAAACCGCGCTGATTACCGCCAATGACACAGTTTTCATTACAAAAATCTTGTACATAATTCCTTATCATTCCCTCCAAGAGCTTGCATACTATTGATGTTAAGCTAACTGGCCTGTAGTTCCCAGGGCTATATCTTGGTCCTTTTTTATATATTGGTACATTGGCTTTTCACCAATCAGCTGGTACCATACCAGTCAGTAGACTGTTCGTAAAAACTAGGAACAATGGTCTGGAAAATACTTGACTAAGTTCCTTAAGGACCCTTGGGTGCAAGCCATCTAGTCCCGGTGACTTATTAACGTTAAGTTTTTCAAGTCTATTCCAAATTCTATCCTCAGTTAGCCATGAGGATGCTTTCTGTGACATGTCATGAGGACAAACATTGTCGTTTTGGATACAGGAGCCCCCCCCCGTTTCCCTCGTGAACATTGAGAAGAAGAATAAATTTAAAACCTTTGCCATCTCTCCATCCTTTGTAACCAGATTCCCTTCATCATTCTTTATGGGGCCTATATGATCTGACCTCCCTCTCTTACTATTTATATACTTAAATAATTTATGGAATTCTTTTTACTCTCCTCTGCTATGTGTCTTACATTTCTTATTGCATACCTTGTAAAGATGGAATGCTGACAGTGACCCATCAGCCTTGTATTTTTTGAAGCCTTCTCCTTTGCTTTTAAATGTACTTTTACGTCGGAGTTAAGCCACCCTGGCCTTTTATTAGCACTTTTAAATTTCCCGTTGGGATGCACTGACTAATACCATTGTTTAATATGTTCTTGAAGCACTCCCATTTTTCCTCCGTGTTCATTGTTCCTAGAATTTTATACCAACTAACATCTTCCAGCAAGGAGCATAGTTTATGGAAGTTGGCTCTCTTGACATTCAGTGTCTTTGTATTCCCCTTATGTTTCCTATTTGTGTGATCTATACTGAAACTAATTGACCTGTGATCGCTGTTACCGAGATTGCCCCTTATTTCCACATCTGAGATTAGGTCTTTGTTGTTAGTAATCAGAAGGTCTAGTAATGCTTTATTTCTTGTTGGTGCATTTACCATCTGACCCATGAAATTGTGCTGCAAGACATTTAGGAAATGGTGAGCTTTAGCTGAGTGCGCGGTACCTTCTGCCCAGTCTATGTCTGCATAATTAAAATCCCCCATTATAATGACACTTCCTATCCTTGCCGCTATTCAAAACTTAGATACGAGGCCCCCCCACCCTATGCTCTGGTTAGGCGGCCTATAGCATACTCCCAGTATTACTTTCCCCTTGATATCCTCCCTGTGTAACTCTACCCATAAGGATTCCACCTCCTCCCTTGATACATTAGCGATGTCGTCCCTCACATTTTTGTATGTAGGGGTGGCGCCAAACTTGCACATACATGAAATCCAACCATGTGAAACCCACAAACAACAACCGACATAAAACCGTGCATGCGACACCACAAGGCAAAGATGAACCCCCCGCAACACATCCCACAGCGAGCCCCAAAAGCCCAACACACAAACGAAAATCCCGGCGCACAAAGCAACGCTCCCCACATGAAGGGCCAAGGCGCGATGCCACAGACAAGGCCCCCCCAAGAGCGGCAGCCCCCCAATGCAAACGATCCACACAACTGGAGAACCAGGCGACAGCAGAAAAAACTCCAACCTCTGCCAGAGCGGAGGCCCACCAGAGAGCTCTTGCAGTGAAGTAAAACTCAGTACATTCAAAAGGCTTGGGAGTAACCAATATTGTAATCCTATGGAGTAGTGGGCAAGTATTTCTCACTGCCAGGCAGGGTTTAACAATATCACAGTTCCATGTAACTTTAGTAAGGCAGAACAAAGGAGATAATGCAGAGTTATGGGTTAAAAAGTGTTGGGCGAATAGCCCCCTCACCCAATCCTACGCTAACAAGTGCTGCAGTACTCGTCTTTACAAGTGTCCGACTGACACCTCCTCACAGGTACACTACACACCGACCAGGATGTCTCAGGGTGTCCTCGGGGCTTTCCTAAGGATCGGGTGCCTGCCACCAGCTTTCTATCTGCAGCAGATGCGATCCGTCCGATCCAAGGCCTTTCCGTTCCACACACCCAGTCTCCTTTCCCCCTTGTGGTAGTTCTGCCCTTCCCAGGAAGTTCCCTCTGGTTTCCTTTCCTTTTCTTTCCCAAAGGCTGCAGTTCCCAATCTCTGTATTACAATCAGTCAGCTTGTGTTAAGAACTCCACTTCCCAGAGTTCTTTGCTGCTTTTCCAGTCTTCTCCGAGTTCCTTCTGCCAATGGATGATTAGGGGAGAGGGCAGAGTAGGCTGTCTTTGCTGTGTCCTTGTGTGAAGAGAAAATAAAGGAATGCGTGAAATCACTCCTCCAGAGCTGACAGTCTATGTCTCTGTTCAGTGAAAGCCTTAGTCAGCTTGCACTGTAATTCTGATATAGCACCCGCTACACACGTCTCCAGACCTAAACCCTATTGAGCATCTGTGGGGCATTCTCAAATGGAAGATGAAGGAGAGCAAAGTCTCTAAAATCCACCAGCTCCGTGATGTCGTCATGGAGAAGTGGAAGTGGAATCCAGTGGCAACCTGTGAAGCTCTGGTGAACTCTATGCCCAAGAGGGTTAAGGCAATGCTGGAAAATAATGGTGGCCACACAAAATATTGACACTTTGGGCCCAATTTGGACATTTACACTTAGGGGTGTACACACTTTTGTTGTCAGCGGTTTAGTCATTAATGGCTGTGTGTTCAGTTATTTTGAGGGGACAGCAAATTTTTACCGTTATACAAGCTGTACACTCACTACTTTACATTGTAGCAAAGTGTCATTTCTTCAGTGTTGTCACATGAAAATATATAATAAAATATTTACAAAAATGTGAAGGGTGTACTCACTTTTGTGAGATACTGTATGTAGTGCCCCCACAGTGTAGGTGCTTTACTTTGGTAGATTTGTGGTAGGAGAGGAAAAAATCTAGTCAGGCCTGACTGTAAGTGCAGGCCTGAGTCTTTTGATCTGGGCTTGGAAGTGACTCAGGGGAGGTGCTGGAGATGGAGGGAAGGGACACCCCATGGAGATTCCTCCCCTTTAAGCTGGGAAAGCTCTAGAAGGGGGGTGGATGAGGAGGTGTCACTTTCTGATGTATGACAAGGAGCCCTGACCAATCCACCACCTGGATTGGCAGGGGGCAGGCCTCCCTAAATACAGCTATCTGCCAGCAGGTGTCAGGAGAGTTCGGGTGGAAGAGATAAGGTTGTAGCTGGAGTTGCGGATCAGACCTCGCCCGGAAGGGGATCCCCCAGTCTGGGGGGGTGAACCTGAGGCCTGGGGCTTGGGTACAGCTGGGAAGTGGCTCCTGGAGTGGCACAAGAGAAGCAGGAGAGCATCTGAGTTCTACATGGAAAGAGACTCTTTAAAGGATCCACCATATAGTCGATGAGTGGCGGCCCCTGGGAGTTGGATGAGAAGGCTGTAACAGTCTGGGAAGAGAGAGTGTAGTCTGTAAAAATCGGTAGGAGCCAACCAAGGGGAAGGAGAGCCATTAGACTGCAGGAGAGACCGGATGGGTCTGAAAGACGGATGGGCTGGGAGTAGTAGTTCCAGGCCCAGCTAGCACCAACATACTTAGCTACACAAGAGAGGATCCATTGTTTCCATGAAGGAAACCTGCGATTCTTAGCCACAAAGGGTGGTTCTGAGGTCTTGCCAGCGGCTGCAGCAGGCCTCACCATGTGCTAACTGTGGTGAAGAGGAAGTGTTATGGAGGTCTGATAAATTTCCTTTTGGACCAGGGGAACAAGTGTAACAGCCAGCAAGTAGTGTGCTGGAGAGAGTAAAGGAGAAGAGTAACGGTCAGCAAGCAGTGTGTTGGAGGAGAAGAAGTGTATATACTGGAGGTGTATATAGTAGGTCCCATGTTCATCCCACACTCATCCCTATTCCCTATGCAAGTTCAAACCCTAAATAAAACTTTAAAACAAAGCCTGTTCAGTGACTCCAGGTGTGTGGAATTTGTGTGATTGAGGGCAGCGTGCAGGTGGACCACAACTACCAGCCACTCTTGAGGGAGCACATGGCTACATGTGTATTTATATATATATATATATATATATATATATATATATATATATATATATATATATATAGACACACACACACACACACACGTGTTTTAGCTTTGGGGTGCACACCCTAATGCAATAAGCTGCGCATACCTTACAGCCTACCTGACAGGGCCCCACCATGCACTAGTGCAGGATTAAAGCAGGCGGTGAGGAGTCAATATGAATTCTCACCACCTGTCAAATGCTCTCTGACGACCAATCCAAATGCTTCCAAGTTCTTCAGGGATCAAAGCACATGAAAAAATGCCCTGCATTTTTTTTAAATTATTTTTTTAAATGTTATTTTCATTCCTTTTTTATTTTTAGAAATTTTATTTGATTAAAAAAAAAAAAAAAACATCAAGGGGGGGGGGGGGGGGGGGGGGGGGGGGGGGGGGGGGGGGGGGGGGGGGGGGGGGGGGGGGGGGGGGGGGGGGGGGGGGGGGGGGGGGGGGGGGGGGGGGGGGG
>BLSH010184127.1:1849396-1867237 GCA_018402905.1 Glandirana rugosa
GGGTATAGTGACAAGACGTTTGTAGACCTTTGACACACATTGTGAAATTGATTTTGGCCCTGTTTGACAAGACGTTTGTAGACCTTTGACACACACTTTAGTTAAAGTGTTACACACAGTTTCCAGATGTTTGCAGAACAGTAGTATGGTTTCTCCCGGTTTTAGTTAAAGTGTTACACACAGTTTCCAGATTTTTGCAGAACAGTAGTTCAGTTTGTCCCGGTTTTAGTTAAAGTGTTACACACATTTTCCAGATGTTTGCAGAACAGTGATATGGCTTCTACCGTTAATTAATACTTTTCAGACACAGTTTGAAGATGGTCCACATCCACCTCCATTTTTGATTTTTTTATGAAATTATTTTTTTAAAAATGCTTTTAGTTATTTCCCTGTCCCCATTTCTTTGTAGGGCACTTGTCCCACCCTTACCCCCATTTCCTTCCTTTTGCAGACCTCTAGGACTTTCCAGGACTTTTTTACAGCCATTTTTGTGCCTAAAAGTTTGGGTCCCCATTGATTTCAATGGAGTTCGGGGTCCAGGACAAAGTTCGGATTCTGTCCGGACCCGAACCCGGACTTTGTCCCGAAGTTCAGCCGAACCAGCAGAACCCGGACTTCCAGAAGTTCGCTCAACTCTAATAATGAGTCTTTTGAACAGTTCATTTTTTTTCCAGAAGTTTTTGGAAAATGTGGAAAAAAAATGAAAACGCATTTTTTTTTTAACACCAAGTTGTCCATTTCTAAGATATGTCTAACACATAGCATGCACATAGCTAAAATGACACCCCAAAATCCATTCTGCTACTCCTCCTGAGTATGGCCATACCACATGTGTGAGACCTTTACATAGCTTGGCCACATACAGAGGCCCAACATTGAACTAACACCTTCAGGCATTTTAGAAGCATAAATTACACATCTCATTTCTCAACCACCTATTACACTTTTGAAGGCCCTGGAGTACCAGGACAATGGAATTACCCACAAAATGACCCCATTTTGGAAAGCTAACACCCCAAGGTATAATTTATGAGGCATAATGAGTCTTTTGAACGGTTTGTTTTTTTACAGAAGTTTTTGGAAATGTGGAAAAAAAATGAAAACACATTTGTTATGCAAAGTTGTCCATTTCTAAGATATTTCTAACACATAGCATGCACATAGCTAAAATGACACCCCAAAATCCATTCTGCTACTCCTCCTGAGTATGGCGATACCACATGTGTGAGACCTTTACACAGGCTGGCCCCATACAGAGGCCCAACATTGAAGTAGCACCGTTAGGCATTTTAGAAGCATAAATTACACATCTCATTTCTCAACCACCTATTACACTTTTGAAGGCCCTGGAGCATAAGGACAATGAAATTACCCACAAAATCACCCCATTTTGGAAAGCTAACACCCCAACGTATAATCTATGAGGCATAATGAGTCTTTTGAACAGTTCATTTTTTTCTAGAAGTTTTTGGAAAATGTGGAAATAAAATGAAAACGCATTTTTTTACACAAAGTTGTCCATTTACAAGATATTTCCGACACACAGCATGTACATAGCAAAAATGACACCCTAAAATATATTCTGCTACTTCTCCTGAGTTGAGCAATACTACATGTGTGAGACTTTTACACAGCTTGGCCACATACAAAGGCCCAACATCCAAGTAGCACCTCCAGGCGTTCTAGGAGCATAAATTACACATACCATTTTCTGACTACCAATCACATTTTTGAAGGCCCTTCATATTTGTAACACATAGCATGTACCTACTAAATAACATAAGATTACCTGTGGTTTTAGTAGTGCAGTGGTCCACAGAGGAGAGCATCGGTCCAGGCAGCAGGCAGGGATGTGGTCAGTGACAGCAAAAGCAATCGCCCAAGCAGCAGGCAGGAATATTTTCAGTAGTTAGTACAGGCAGAAATACTGTCAGCACAGCCAAAGCATTGCTCCAGGTAGCAGGCAGAGATGTCAAGGCAGAAATACTGTCCATAGTCAGTAGAGGCAGCAGGCAGAGATATGGTCAACACAGCCAATGCATTGGTCCAGGCAGCAGGAAGAAACATAGTTCATAAAGTCCTGGCTCATTACAGGCAGCAATATAGTCAGCACAGCCAAAGTATTGGTTCAGGCAGCGGGAAGAAACATGGTCCAGATAGTCCTGGGTCATTACAGGCAACAATATGGTCAGCACAGCCAAAGTATTGGTCCAGGCAGCAGGAAGAAAGGTCCATAAAGTCCTGGGTCATTACAGGCAGCGATATGGTCAACACAGCCAAAGTATTGGTCCAGGCAGCAGGAAGGACCATCAAGCTTAGGGCCAGGGGGACAGGGGTAGAGGCTTCTCCCACCCAAACGCTTTGAAGCCTCCGGGAAACCAGACCCTGTTCTGGGAACACAGAAAACCAAACACTGGTTTTCTCTACTCAGAACGCTTTCTGGAGCCCCTCACATATGTGAGACCCCTGTGCCCTAATGTATAAGGGCCAAAGATCAATCCAAGTGGCAGGCAAAAACATGGTCTAACAGGCCAAGGTCATGCACGTGGAAGTCAGAAACATGGTTTAAAACGGCAGGCAAAGACATCTATCGTTGGTAAACAAGCCAGGGTCAGTTAACATTGAGGTCAGAAACATGGTTTAAAATGGCAGGCAAAGACATTGTCAGTAAACAGGGTCAGTTAACGTGGTAGCAAGCAAATAGTCCACACAGGTATTTGAAATGGGGAAATGGCAGTCTATAGTCTATATGGGGAACTAATATGTGATTTGTGTGTGATAATTTTTGAAACATTGTCCAATGCACAGGGCAGGTTGGGAGGGACAGTCGGGGCAATAATAGGTGGCATCTCTTCTGATGCCTCCTCTGGAGCATACAACACGACATTTCTTTTGTCGTCTTCTTCCGGATTCTGTGGGGGGGATGGGAAAGAGATAAGGTTGCTTGTGGAGTCGACTCACACTATCGGAGTGAATACTTTCTGGGACGGGTCCTTGCTGATAAATGAGGGCAGTTTCTAAATGTATTTGAAGTAGGTGAGGGATTGGTTTTCGGATGATCTTTGGCAACACACAAACTAATTATACATGGCCATATGAAAAAGGTTAAATGCGGCTTTCTTATACCAAAAACATTACTTATGGGTAGATAAATAGGGCTGTACTATCTGGTCGTTTAAATCCACCCCCCCCTCCATGAATAGATTGTAGTCGTGGACATACTTGGGCTTTACAATGGGGACATGTCTTCTTTGGATCTCCACCGAGGTGTTATTGTGGATAGTAGAGAGGATGTGGATATCTTTCTTGTCTCTCCACTTCATGGCCAATACCTATTCATTCCTCATGAAGGCAGAATCCCCGTTTTGTAGCTTTTGGGTGAGGAGATTTTGTGGGAAGCCCTTCCTGTTTTTCTTGAAGGTGCCGCAGGCCAGGGTTGTCTTTTGATATAGATGGCGAAATAGGGGCAGGCTGGTATAATAGTTATCCACGTATATGTGGTATCCTTTTCCAAAGAGGGGGTATGTCCCAGACAATCTTCCCACTGGTTTCAATATATGTGGGGCAATCACGGGGCTGGAGTTGGGAGTCTTTACCTTTGTATATTCTGAAGGAGTACACATAGCCAGTGGCTCGAATGCACAACTTGATACGTTTTATGCAATACCTGGATCTCTTCCTGGGTATGTACTGTTTGAAATGCAGCCGGCCAGTGAAATGGGTGAGGGACTCATCCACACAGATATTTTTATCTGTGATGAACACTTGGGCGAATGTCTGGGAAAAGGAATTAATTAGGGGGCAAATCTTATATCATTTATCATGGTTGGGGTGATCTCGGGGAGGGCACTGCAAATTATCACTAAAATGGAAGAAATGCATTATCATGTATATTGTCCTGGACATGACAGCTGAGTATATGGGCATGTGGTGGATTGGGTGGGTGGACCAATACCCATGGAGTTCTTTTTTTTGCGTAATCCCCATATTCAGTGTGAGGCCTAAAAATATTTTTAATTCGTCCAGTGTCAGACGTCGCCAATGGAACATGAGGGCATAAGATGAAGTGGAATTGGCAGCAATGAATTGTTCTGCGTACAGATTGGTTTGGTCCACCATACTCTGTAGCAATTGGGGGGTGAAAAACAAATAAAAGTAGTCCAATAGGGCAAAATTTGTAGTGTCAACCTGCACACCTGGTTGTGCGGTGAAATTGGGGATTATTGCAGACCCTAAGTTGGCGGGAAACCATACAGGGTTTGCCAGGGCATCGGGAAGGAAGGACTGGGCCCGGATTAGGGTTCTTGGGGTTGGGCGTGTAGTTCCAGTGCTAGTACTGGGCTCCTCCTCCTGAGGTCTGGTGCTAATGTGAGGAGAAAAAGCAAGGATTACATAGTGACTTTTTTTTGTTTACATTTGTGACCGGCTGTGATTTGACACAGCCGGTCACATGCTAAACAGCCAATTTTATTGGCTGTTTACAGATTGGGAAAGCGCTGTGTCCAAGAGACACCCACTCTCCCGATCACGTTTGCACGACTCCGGGGGTGCGCACTGTATGCTCTTGCGTCGCGCTGCCGCTTACCAGATTTCTGCAATCGGCTGTGTCTTATACACAGCCGATCATACGGTAAACAGGCAATTTAACTGGCTGTTTACCGTGATCGGTGATGGCCCGTGTCCGGTGGACACAAGCCATGCACGATTGCCGCGATTCGCACGCCCGCGGGCGCGCGTTAGCGGCTTATCCTGAGGACATCAATAGACGCCCAGTCAGGATAATGAACCCCCCGCCCGGCCGTCATTTGTCAATAGGCCAGGCGAGAAGTGGTTAAAAACATTTATAGGGTAGAGTTAACCATGAATTATGATCCTAGAACTACGGTATTGCTCTCACGCAATTTATGTTTACCTACATGTGTTCACCCTATGTTGCGCTATTTGTAAAGGGTGTGTGTGGAGGTGACAGGCTTTAAATCCCTTTTTTAAAAATTATTTTCTTATTTATTTTATTAAACTCTTTTTTTTAACTTTATTGCTATCACGGGGTGGGGGGGGGGGGGTGCTAGCACGATAGCATGGGCAGATGATAGCTACTCTTTACTCTCCCCTGCCCTCCAATGCAGATATTCTAAAACACAGATCCTGTTTGAATCACTGCATCCTGGGCTACACTAGCCAGGGAATGACAGCTGTGACCTTGGATGTGATGTAATACACTTTGCTTCCAGGGTCATTAGTCGCAGGGGAGATTGGAGAACAGATGTTCCTTGAGTTTCTACTGCTTTCAAAGTCCCAGACTTCCAGAAGGAACGGGAGAGCCCAGGAACTACTGTGGATGCTGCTGGCAGGGAAGGGAGGGGAGCAGTGTTTGCACCATTTGAGAGCTTTTATTGGAAAACTCTTTGGCTCTTAAAAGCAGCAGCTGTGATCTTGATTTATCCATTTGTCTACATGCCATTTATAAATGTACCTTGGTAGACAAGCATAGCTCCCAACTGTCCCTGATTTCAAGGGACGGTCCCTGATTTGGAACAAAGTCCCTCTGTCCCTCTTTTCTCCTCATCTGTGCCTTATTTTGGCTTGATCTATATAGTTGTACATAAAATGCGCTATTGATCTTCAAAAAGTGTTTCCCAGTGCTAAACCTTTCATCCAATTTCTAACTTGCTCTTTTGTAAATTTCAAAAGCCAGTATAAAGTGGTAAAAAAGCACCTGGGGGGGGGGGGGTTAACAAATGTTCCTGTGTAATTCTCCTTTAAGGTGGCATGACAGGGTGTGTGTCCTGTGCTAACATACTTTTGCTAATAGGCGTCCCTCATTCCCACCTCAAAAAGTTGGGAGGTATGGACAAGTAGTAGGAAGTACTGAACATTAGTAGTGCTGTCTTGATCAACAGACTGGTTTATCAAAATTAAAAATTCTTTATACTGCATTCAGTTCATTGCTTCGATGTTTAAGGATTTGTTTTTTAGGAAGGAGTTAAAAGTTGCAATGTCTCTACAACAATAAAATAAACCTACCTGCCTGCTCACAGTCTTCTGTATAAAGTTTACTGAGCTGCACATGCGCAGCTCAGTCTACATTCTGGCACAGTGCCTGTGTGCCGAGATAACTACACTCCTGCGCATATGCTGGTGTGACGTCATCCTGCACAGGCTAATAAAGAAGGCACCAGATTGTTGAAGCAGATATATAAATATTCCAGACGTTATTTCTGCTTTAAGGACTTGTTTAGGGGTTAGGGTATAGCTTAAGGGTCTAGGTAGGGGATGGTTAAGTGTTAGGGGATCTTGTGCCCTGCAAGTACTTGTGATCCCTGATATGACCCCATTTGTTTAAAATGAGCACATTTACACTTTAAAAATTATGCTGAGCTGAAATGAGGCCAGAACCAACAGGCATTTGGTGTGAAATGCAGTTTGCTCTAAGACACGAGGCATATGAACTAAATTATTACTAGGCATTCTAATTTCACAAAAGAAAGGTTCCATGAAAACATCTGTTGTTCTTTGGATTTTTAATGCTTCACAAATCACTTGATAGAGCTAGCCACTGTATTTGCTATTTTAAATCCTTTTTTTAATCAAAAGTGAATAAAATGTTGAGCCTTCGTTCTAAAAAAATACACCGTGTACTGTTAATTAATTATTATCTCCTAACAGAATTTTCTATGAAGACAAAGAGCATAATAATGAATTGCTAAACTTAAACATGCTTTTTCAAATGTGCTGTAAAAGCAATAGAATCTGAACAGAATTAGAGTCACTGTATTCTGTGTTACAGAATACAAAAGTCCTTTCAAGCCGAGTCTATGAATACATTCAGATATCAGCATATTTTGTAACACCATTCACTAAAAGGTTGGTTTTATAGTTATTGGCTTTTTCCTAGTAGGGGAACCTGTGGCAGTGCATTGGGCAACAGGGTGGGGGAGAAGGGCAGCACCACTTCTTGTTATTGAACCTTTTTTGTCTTTACTCCTCCAAACAACTAAAATCTGGCAACAGAGCTTGAGGAGGGTGGGAATGTGTAAGGTGCAGCTGAGCATGCAGTGTGCAAATGCAAAAAAAATGGCTCTGAGCTTAGTGCTTTGGCTTACCGCCTGTTGTTGTGGTTAATAGTCCTGCAGCATGATATCTGCCTACCACTTAGGCTCTCATCGAAAAACATCCTTGTAGGCCCCTCTTCTTTGTGAACACGTGTTCTATTCATTCCTGTAAGTGAGCCATTCCTCAGGACAACCTCTTGTTTTGTACTAATGACCAAGTTATAAAAAAAAGTGGAAGGTCCTCATAAAGGATTTTAAAGTATATGGTGATAAGCTTAAAAGTATGGGTTTGTTTTTTTCAGATTCATACTTACCTGTCCCCTGCCGGCTCTAAGACTGAGAACCAATTGAAGAAATACCGCTAAGCGCTCGGTTCACTGGAACGCTGGGCTGTGGAGGGGGCAGGAGCAGCTGGCTCAGGCTCTCTGCAGCTCACTGAGAGGCTGAGCCGGGTGGCGATCTAGGCATGTGGGTGGATCCTGATCATATGGTCATGATTTTGCCCGAGCCTGGACCAGCTCTGTGACGTCAGCCGACAGCGGGCTTCAGCTCGCTGTCTGCTGAAAACAGATAACAGGACTTCAGAACAAACTGCACTCCTGTGATCCACAGAAGTACCGCCAAACTTCTCCTTTAAGCAACACTAATGCTTCCTTGGTTAAGTAGATCTTAAAGTACTCTGCAACAGAAGAAGATGAATATTAACTTTTACTTTGTCCAGTGTTTTGAAAGATCTTAAAGAGCTCGGTGCAGTACTGCTATCTGAAACTTCTGGGTGTGTCAGTGTCAGGAAGATCGCCAGCAGGATTCCCCCCAAGAACGGTCCACCTGAGAACATCATTGCCTCCAGCGGGCATTTGTGCGCGTGTGCGTGCACTTGTGCATGTGTGCGTGCGCTTGTGCACGCGCGTGTTTGCATGCGTGTGCGCGCACATTGGCGCCAAACGGGCTATTTAAACCCTGCTAGCCCTCAGAACGGGTGCTGTCTGATCTACAGCGCTGCCCGTGATCACCTGCTATCCGTTATCTGTTCCTGTGTTACCTGACCCGGCTACTCTTCTGCCTGACCCTCTGTACCGCGTTGCCAGCCCATTGCCGAACTTGCTTGTCCCTGACTCTGCTTCTGTGCCTGTGACCATCCGGTCTCTTCAAGTATCCTGCTCTGAACACCAGCACCCTTCCAGCACATCTTCTGATCACCTGCTGACGGATACTCTTGGACTTATACAGGCACTCATACCTCACCATGCTCCTGTGGCCGCTGTCTCAACCCCAGCAAACCGAAGTCGTTGGAGAGGCCACCCCCGATCATCAGGCTCACAACCTGGTATGTGACCGTATCAGACAGCCATGGCTGAGCCTGCAGGGGGGCCTCTGGTCTACATGAGGTCAACCAACACCTCGTGTACCTCACGCAAGCCATCGGGGCCCTTCAGGAGAAACACGCCCTGCTCGAGGAGCAAGTTCTAGCTACCACGTCCGGCTCTGCAACTATAACCAGCTTGAATCTGACTACTGTGATGCCCATCTCAGAGCCCCGGGTGCCTACGCCCAAAAGGTTCTCTGAAGACCGGTCTAAGTTCAGAGCCTTTTAAATGCTTGCCAGCTCTACTTCACCCTTTAGCCATGGACTTTCCAGTCAGAACATACCAAGGTGGGGTTCGTCATATCTCTGCTGTAAGGCGAACCCCAAGCCTGGGCTCACCACCTATTGGAGACCAGAGACACCTGGCTGAATACCCTGACCTCACTGTTTCAAGCGATGTCGCAGCTATTTGACGACCCTCAATGGTCCACCACCACTGAATCTGCGCTCCATGCACTCCAGCAGGGCGACAGAATCGCCGAGGAGTATGTGACTGACTTCCGACGGTGGAGTACGGATACCAGCTGGAATAATGCAGCATTGCGATGTCAATTTCATCAGGGTCTGTCAGAAGACCTCAAGGATGAGCTGGCCCATGTGGGAGTTCCAAGTTCCCTGGACGATCTGCTTAGGCTCTCCATTCAGATCGATTGGCGTCTGCGTGAACGCAGATGGGAGGCCTCAGCACCATCGCCACAGCCTGCACGAACACTATCCAAAGTTCCGGCCCACTCCCCGCTGTTCTCTCAAGAACGCTCACGCTGGCTGCAGGGCAACCTCTGCCTTTACTGTGGTGAGGCTGGCCACTATGTGCGCAACTGTCCAGCCACACAGCAAAAGGGCCTCCTCGGCTCATCCATAGAACCCTCACTCCAGCCAGCCCGTTCGGCCCACCTGGCCCTGCCCATGTCTTTCCAACTACCCGTAAGAATAGTGTCAGTTACAGCTATCATTGACTCGGGCTTGCAGCTGTTTCATCGACCTCGAGTTCGCTGCCAAACAAGGTATTCCTCTCCAGCCCAAAGAACAGGGGTTCCCGGTGCTCCTGACCGATGGGTCTCGAGTCAAATCTGGATTGGTAGCTAAGGAGACCCCAGCTCTACTGATCACCACCCTTTCTGGCCACCGGAACTGTTGCATTTGGACGCTATCACCTCACCCCTATTTCCTGTCAATGTGGGCCTGCTGTGGCTCCAAGCCCATAACCCGCTGCTCAACTGGCAATCCGGGCTTATCCAGTTTTTGTCCCCATATTGTCAGGAACATTGTCTCCCCGCTCCAGCAGCACCCTCTTCACCGATTCTGCTATGCCTGGACTCGGACCATGAACTCTGCCAGAAGGTGCCCAGAGCCTACCATGAATACTTAGATGTGTTCAGTAAGTAAGGCGCAGACTCACTTCCCCCACATCGGCCCTGTGAGTGCCTGATCAAGCTCCTCCCGGGGCCGAAATCCCCTTTGGACGCATCTTTCCGCTGTCAGAAAAAGAACTGGGGGCACTGAAGGAATACCTTGATGAGAACCTACAGAAGGGGTTCATCCGTCCTTCCACTTCTCCTGCCGGTGCGGGCATATTATTGGTGGAAAAAAAGGACCGCACCCTCCGACCCTGTATAGACTACCGGGACTTTAATAGGGTCACGGTGAAAAACTGTTACCTGCTCCCCTTGGTGCCGGAACTATTCCAGAGACTAGGCTCCACTACTATTTTCACTAAGCTGGATTTGAGAGGGGCGTACAATCTCATCCACATAAGGGAAGGAGATGAGTGGAAGACAGCGTTCTGCACCAGATTCAGCCACTATGAGTATCTTGTTATGCCCTTCGGCTTATGCAATGCCCCGGCTACTTTTCAGTTTTTCATCAACGACATCCCCTGGGACTTCTTGGATATCTTCGTTATAGCTTATCTGGATGATATCCTTATTTTCTCCTCTTCCCTGGAGGACCATCAGAAACACGTTAAGGCCGTCCTCTGCTGCCTACGCCAACATCGCCTCTATGCCAAACCCGAGAAGTGCAAATTTGTGCGTCGGAGCATCTAATTCCTGGGTCTGATACTTTCCTCTGAAGGCATTGAAATAGATCCGCAAAAAGTGACAGCAATACTGTCGTGGCCAGCACCCACAGATAAAAAGGGAGTCCAGCGGTTTGTAGGATTTTCGAACTTTTATCACAAGTTCATTAAGAACTTTTCGGCCATCATTTCACCCAGCACCCAGCTCACCATGCAGGGAACCCGGTTCCACTGGTCTCCTGGAGCCCAGGATGCCTTTGAAACACAAAAAGGGCTATTCACATGTGCCCCGGTGCTGTACCACCCTAATCTGGCCCTTCCCTATATCTTGGAGGTAGACGCCTCAGAAAATGCAGTGGGGGCGGTCCTCTCTCAATGCTCTGGTCTCAAGAGTTTAGTGCATCCAATGGCCTTTTTCTCACGGAAACTTGCCCCGGCTGAAAGGAACTACGACTCCTGGCTATCAAAGCCGCTCTAGAGGAGTGGAGATACCTGCTGGAAGGGGCAGCGCATCCAATATTGATCTACACAGATCACAAGAACCTTGAGTATCTCAAGTCTGCCAAACGTCTGAGACCCCGCCAGGCCCAATGGATGTTGTTCTTCAAAAGGTTCTCCTTCCATATCACCTATTGCAAAGACTACGCAAATGCCTGCACCACCTGAATACGGAACAAGAATCCCCGGAACAAAACCTGGGGCCTGCTCAAACCCCTGCCTGTCGCCAACCAACCATGGGCCATGCTTTCTATGGACTTCATAGTGGAGCTGCCCCTCTCTGAAGGCTGTACAGCTATCTTCGTCGTGGTGGACCGGCTGACGAAGATGGTCCATTTCCTGCCCCTGAGGGGCACCCCCTCGGCCATGGAGACCGCCCAGGTATTTATTAAGGAAATTGTCAGGCTCCATGGTGTGCCCTCGGACATTGTATCTGACCGGGGGGTGCAATTTACATCCCGGTTCTGGAAGGCACTGTGTGGAACCCTGAAGATTAAAACTCTCTCAGTCCTCTGCTTATCACTCGCAATCTAATGGGCAAACAGAAGGAACAAATCAGACTCTTGAACAGTACCTTCGGTGTTTCACGTCCTTTGTGCAGGATGATTGGGTGTCACTCCTGCCAATGGCGGAGTTTGCATACAATAATTCATGCCATTCAGCCACCAAGCAGACCCCATTCTTTGCAAACCATGGCTTCCATCCTACGTTCTTGCTGGACCTCATCCCGGAGTCTTCGATCCCTGCTGTTCAAAGCACCCTAGACTTCTTCAGCCGCAACAACAAGCTGTTGCAGGAAGCTATGGGCAAGGCACAGGAAGACAACAAGAGGGCTTTTGATAAGAAGAGAAGAGAAGAATTGGCCTTACTATTAGGAGACCCTGTGTGGCTGGCCACGACCAACCTGAAGCTGGCATGCCCATCTAGAAAGCTGGGCTTAGATTCATAGAACTGTTCCCTGTAAAAAGGAGGATCAACAAAGTCTCCTCCGAGCTGACTTTACCGGACAACCTCGGGATACACCCAGTATTCCATGTATCACTATTCAAGCCAGCGGTTCCGGACTCTTTCCCGAATCGCGAAACAGGACCACCAGAGCCAGTGATTGTCAATGGGGACGAGGAGTTCGAAATGGAGGCTATACTAGATTGCAGGAGGAGAAGAGGGCAAATACAATACCTGATTAAGTGGCGGGGCTACGGACCTGAAGAAAATTCCTGGGAACCCAAACAAAATGTGCATGCCATGGACCTGGTAAATGCCTTCCTCCGCAGTCACCCGCAAAGAAGAACCCAACTGGGCATCCGGAGGCTGTCCGTAAGGGGGGGGGGCTATGCCAAGAAGATCGCCAGCACAATTCCCCCCAGGAAAGGTCCACGTGAGAACTTCATTGCCGCCGGCATGCATTTGTGCATGTTTGCACGTGTGTGCACATGCATTGGTGCCAAACGGGCCATTTAAACCCTGCTAGCCCTCAGAACAGGTGCTGTCTTATCTACAGCGCTACCCGTGATCACCTGCTATCTGTTATCTGTTCCTGTGTTACCTGACCCGGCTTGATTGAACTACTCTGATATCCGCCTGAACCCGAACCCGGCTTGTCTCGACTACTCTTCTGCCTGACCCTCTGTACCGTGCTGCCAGCCCGTTGCCGAACCTGCTTGTCTCTGTCTCTGTTTCTGTGCCTGTGACCATCTGGTCTCTTCAAGTATCCTGCTCTGAACACCAGCACCCTTCCAGCACATCTCCTGACCGCCTGCTGACAGATACTCTTGGACTTCTACAGGCACTCATACTTCACCGTGCTCCTGTGACCGCTGTCTCAACCCCAGCGGTCCCTCGAACCGGAGTTGTAGGAGAGGCCACCCTGCTTGTCAGGCTCACTACCTGGTAGGTGACAGTTAGATAGTGTGTCTTCTGCTGCCCACTGTGGTTACTCCTGCCAACCCCTACATCACTGCTGGACACAGTCAGCCAGTGGGGGACACACTATTGAACACACCCGGAAGCATTGGATATAAAGTGAAAGTGAAAGAAAATCCCGAATTCTGGGTTGTCACCAGTAAATAAACAGGGAATCTTCTAGTGAGGAACACTGGTCTGGACTTTGACTGAGCCATTCTAACACATGAATATGCTTTGATCTAAACCATTCCATTGTAGCTCTGGCTGTATGTTTAGGGTCGTTGTCCTGCTGGAAGGTGAACCTCCATCCCAGTCTCAAGTCTTTTGGCTGCTTCTCTGATTAATGCTCTCCTTGCCCAGCCTGTCAGTTTAGGTGGACAGCCATGTCTTGGTAGGTTGGCAGCTGTGCCATACTCTTTCCATTTTCGGATGATGGATTGAACAGTGCTCCGTGATATGTTCAAAGCTTGGGATATTTTTTTTATAAACAAACCCTGCTTTAAACTTCTCCACAACTTTATCTCTGACCTGTCTGGTGTGTTCATTGGCCTTCATGATGCTGTTTGTTCATGTAGGTTCTCTAACAAACCTCTGAGGGCTTCACAGAACAGCTGTATTTATACTGAGATTAAATTACACACAGGTGGACTCTATTTACTAATTAGGTGACTTCTGCAGGCAATTGATTCCATTAGATTTTAGTTAGGGGTATCAGAGTAAAGGGGGCCGAATACAAATGCATGCCACACTTTTCAGATATTTATTTGTATAAAAATTTGGAAAACCATTTATCATTTTCCTTCCACTTCACAATTATGTGCCACTTTGTGTTTGTCTATCACATAAAATCCCAATAAAATACATTTACATTTTTGGTTGTAACATGACAAAATGTGGAACATTTCAAGGGGTATGAATACTTTTTCAGGGCACTTGATATAGGATAACATATACAGCAAATAATTAAACCAAGAACATGCCACGCTGACAAAATGAGTGAGTATGTACTGTAAGTGAGTAAAGAAAATCATAAAACACATTGGGGCTAATTTACTAAAACTGGTGCATGGAAAAATCTGCTTCCAATGACAGCTTGTTCAATTAAGCATTGATAAAAAAAAACCAGGAAGCTGATTGGCTACCATGCACAGCTGCATCAGATTTTGCACTCTCCAGTTTTAGTAAACCCCATTATGTACAAGTGTCAATCTGGTGGCCCTTTAGCGGAACTACAAATCCCATGAGGCATTCCAAGGCTGACAATTACAAGCATGACTCCCACAGGCAGAGGCATGATGGGACTTGTAGTTTCGCAACAGCTGGAGGGCCGCCCATTTGACACCCCTGATTGGATGCCTAGTCTTGTCTTACAATGATCTCTATTTTATTTATTTTTTATTTTTTATACTAGTAACAGTAATTTTGTGAAAAACATGTTCACATACCATCCATTGCTGTTTCTAGTATACTGCTGATGCTAATTTCTGAGTGCTTTGAGTGCAATGCAGTCCAGTTTTAGAAATAGACTGCTTTCAATGGGCATCTGTGGCCAAGCTGTGCCACTACAATGCAGCCTAATTTGTACAGCAATACATTTCTTGGGCTGAGCTACATCTTACTAAAGAAAGCTAAGCGGCTTATGAAGCAGTGATAGCCATAGAACTATCTGGCAGCACTGGTAAAACACCTGGCTGGCAGTGTTCCAAGCAAGGATAACTGCTGGGGGAGAAGAAGGTTGGAAACAGGATTTTCAGTTTCTGCTTAGAAAATAAAACCTTTTTTAAAGGCTTCTATTTTTTTTTTCTTCCTCCTTACATTTACTAGTTACAAACAATTTGAAATTGAACATCAAATTTGACATGGCAGATCTTCATGGTGTTTAAAGTGGATCTCCAAGGTAGCCTATCCCTGCATTGGAGTACCATTTTGCTGATAACCAAAACGTTATGTGGAATAATTAAACTCTGCAGGATACTGACTTATGCATAGCTGATGTCCATTTAATGTGCTGCTTCATATGACATTTATTTTTTAAAGTGCTTTGCTGATATATATGAAGAGAGTGTTAACAGCGGGTAGGTATAGTTTATCTCTGACCTACAATACCTTCCCATATAATATGTTATATTATATTTGTTTATGTTGCACTTTACATACAGTGGTCATCCATCGGACAGCAAGACTCAAACTGGGAAGGAGGGAATCACTAAGACCCCTTTCACACCAGAACCTTTTTCAGGCACTTTTGAGCTAAAAATAGCAACTGAAAAGCGCCTGAAAACTCCCCCCAATACACCCCAGTGTGAAAGCCCGAGTGCTTTCACACTGGGGCGGTGCGCTTGCAGGACAGTAAAAAAAAGTCCCGCAAGCCACATCTTTGGGGCGGTGTGGGAGCGGTGTATTCACTGCTCCTCTACCGCCCCTGCCCATTGTTCAGCGCTCCCGAAGCACTGAACACCGATTCGGGAGTGTCGCTAACTGGCACTTTTTAACCCCGTTTTAAACCCTTGTGGGGGGGGGGTTAAAAGTGCACCACTGTCGCCTGAATAGCGGTGCCATAGCGCCGCTATAACGAGCGGTAAAGCGCCGCAAATTAGCAGTGTTTTACCACTAATGCTCGGGCGGCCCTGGTGTGAAAGAGGTCTAAGAGTTAAAGTGATTGTAAAATAGAGCTGCATGATTAATCGTATTAAAATCGCAATCTCGATTCACCCCCTCCTGTGATCTCCATCACGCATTACCACGATTTTCAGTGCAGTTAATGGAGTCCGACTTGCAGGGCGACTCAGCATGACTTGACTGTAATAGAAGTCAATGCAAGTCGCCTGAAGTCTCCCCAGGAACCTTTTTGTAAGTAAGAGCGACTTAAGTCTCTCCTATCTGGGCAGACTGCCAAGTCTTGGCAGACTGCCAAGTCTGAGATCATTGCTGATAAAAGAAGCTAGAAGAGATACAATGTAACTACTTCAAAGAAATGAACCCCACCATGTATAGAAGATTTTAGTTTAACCATTTAAAGACTAAATCTTTTCTGACATTTGTTGCTTACAAGTAAAAATCCAGTATTTTCTGCTAGAAAATTACTTAGAACCCCCAAACATATATTTTTTTTTTTGCAGAGACCCTAGAGAATAAAATGGCAGTTGTTGCAATATTTTATGTCACACAGTATTTGCGCAGTGGTCTTTCAAACACAATTTTTTGGGGAAAATTAAATTAAAAAAAAAAAACACTAAACAGTGCTGTTAGCCCGATTTTTTTGTATATGTAAGATGTTACGCTGCGAGAATCGTGAGAGTATCGTGATCTTTATTCTAAGTAAAAAAATTGTGATTCTCATTTTGGATAGAATCGTGCAGCTCTATTGTAAAGTCTAGTTTTTTTTCAATAAAAATAACAAATATGTTATATTTACCTGCTCTGTGCAGTGGAGCATCCCGGATCCTCCTCTTCTTGGGTCCCTCTTCTGTGCTCCTGGCCCCATCCTCCTGTTGAGTGCCCCCACAGCAAACAGCTTGCTATGGGGGCACCTGAGCCGAGTCACAGCTCCCTTTGTCCACTCAGATACGGAGCTGTGGCCCGGCCCACCCCCTCTCTCTCCTGATTGGCTGACTGACTTTGATTGACAGCAGTGGCAGCCAATGGCACTGCTGCTGTTTGTCAGCCAATCAGGAGGGAGAGTTTCGGAGGGCCAAGGCACTCGTGGACATCGCTGGACAGAGATGGGGTTCAGGTAAGTATTGGGGGGGGGGGGATATAAGATAAAAAAAACCTTCTGACTTTACAACTCCTTTAGTTGGACTTTTCAGCATGTAAGTGTGCTCACAGTGAACATGCTCACAGGAGGGGATAGCAGAGTGAGAAGCTGATGACCTACCAGTTTGTTAGACAGTTTTTCACTGTCCAATTGTCGGGGTGTAGGGGGGTTTCACCACTGTATTCTTTAGCTATAACAGAGAAAGTGCTGTCATACCTTGACTTTGCTATCTGATAGACGTCTATGAGTCACAAAGGTGGTTGAACATAATTGCCAATCTTCTGATAAATAAACCAGTTTTTACATGTGTGTTTCAGCTGTGCATTTAGCTAATTAGGAGACCCTCAAAATTAAAGAGTTAGGCTGGCAATACATTGTACTCCCAGTTAGTCTGGTTGAAAAAAGACACATCTAGATCAACCAAAAAAACTGGGAAAAAAATATACAATCCTATATACACAATCATATGTCCACAGTTGATCCAGAGGAAGGCAAAAACCCCCCAGCACAGCATGATCCAATTTGCTCCAGCACGGGAAAAAATTCCTTCCTGGTCCCTCGAGAGGCAATTGGATATTTCCTGGACCAACTTTTTTTTTTTAAAGGGTAAATTTATTAAAATTTTTACACAGTGTACAATAAAAAATCAAATTTTGTAAAACATCTTGATTTGTCATTTCAAGTATGAGCATACATGTATTAACACACTTCAAACCATCAGTTACAGATATTATTAACAAGATTCCATATGAACCTTAAAACGAACTATGAGAAGAATTGACATGTCATGTAATAGGACTGTTCAGAACTACAGGGAGTGCAGAATTATTAGGCAAGTTGTATTTTTGAGGAATAATTTTATTATTGAACAACAACCATGTTCTCAATGATTCCAAAAACTCATTAATATCAAAGCTGAATATTTTTGGAAGTAGTTTTTAGTTTGTTTTTAGTTGTAGCTATTTTAGGAGGATATCTGTGTGTGCAGGTGACTATTACTGTGCATAATTATTAGGCAACTTAACAAAAAACAAATATATACCCATTTCAATTATTTATTTTCAGCAGTGAAACCAATATAACATCTCAAAATTCACAAATATACATTTCTGACATTCAAAAACAAAACAAAAACAAATCAGTGACCAATATAGCCACCTTTCTTTGCAAGGACACTCAAAAGCCTGCCATCCATGGATTCTGTCAGTGTTTTGATCTGTTCACCATCAACATTGCGTGCAGCAGC
>BLSH010184127.1:1892414-1903109 GCA_018402905.1 Glandirana rugosa
ATAGAGTCCCCTTTTTTTATTGTAAAATTCGTTCCGAAGGGAAAAGACAAACGTTAACATGTCATGTGAGTAAAATTATACCCTTGGAGAAGTTCCAGAATCCTTCCCAATCTGGAAAATCCAAAAGAAACGACAGACACAGGGTGACCTATCTAAACGAAATACACTAACAGGACCACGGGTAACGACTCCCTTGTTTCACTACCCTTTAGTTTTTACGATATTAATAAAGACATTATCCTCCGTGCACCTTGTTAAAGTTTAACTGTAAACAACATCAATGTCCACAGATTACTCCCTAAAGGAAAGTGAAACCTAACCCTTCCTAAGACCTTGAAGAGGTTCCCATATTAAAATGAGTGTACTGTACAATTGCAAACAGAAAAGGGAAGCCTTGCTTAAAATGTTATTTTTTTCCCCTGAGATAGATTCCATTTCAAAAACATTGAGAAAGATGGACCTGCTCTTCTATGACATAATTATTATACTAAGCCAAATAAATATTGTCTGTAACTGCTGTGCCAGACGTAAACCAACTGAAGGAGGCAGAAAGTCCATGTGCAGTTTACTCAGCTATGGATACTGTACCTCCTTCATCATTCAGAGGGCAGGGAACCTCCAACTAATTGTCAGGTAGTCAAACAAGCCAAATTTGAAATGAACATTGTGATGAACAGGATTAAATGCTCTTCCACACTTAAATGACCTCTATCATGAAAATACTGTATTTTACTGTAATACATTTTAATTTAAAGTATCTAGTATATTTAATCCATTTTTTTAACTTATACTTTCTACTTTGCATCACATTTATGTGCAGACCAAGTTAATCAGAAACATGACAGTAAACGAGGTTGAAACAATCTATAACCCTGCCAGTGGTGCTTACACCTTTTATCTTCACGGTTTAAATTTTTTAAAATAAAAAAACACCTTTTAATGTTTTAGTTTGTCCCAATCTCTATCACTGTCACTTTTGCAAGTCATCAAAAATGTAAATAAAATCATGTACAATAAATAAAGAATGGATACAATCATTACACATATTAGCTAGCCAATATGCTTCTCAGAATACAATATTTTTCATGATAGTCTTTTGAAGTAGAGGTAAGACTTTGTTGTCGAGTCATATACTGTATGTCATGTTTGATTTTATCCATAGTCCCATTTTAAAGCTTATGCATTGGTGAAACAAATATATAGCATGTGCCATGCTGAGTATCTTTAAAAAGTAATATGAAGACCAAATATTGTATAGAATATTATGACAATGATGAGCCAATAAATACTGGCTAAAAAAAAATCTGCTAAGATATGCATGGCTATGTCTTCATAGCTCACAGGCAGGACTGGTTCTGCCATAGCAGAGTTTGTTCCCGGAGCTACCCTAAGGCTATGTTCACACTGATCCAACACGAAATTCTCACGACTCCTGATCCGACTTTGACTGCGACTTCAGGTCCGACTTTCATACGACTCCAATGAACTGGATTCAATTTTGATCTGATTTTGAGATGATTATGACTTGTCCTTTGGCCAATCAAAACATTTCCTTTGGCTTTGGAATAGATGAAACCTCATGCCAAATTTATAAAAAAAAAACGGTGTGGGGTCCCCCCAAATCCATACCAGGCCCTTTGGGCCTGGTATGGATCTTGAGGGGGAACCTCACGCCAAAAAAAATGGCGTGGCCCCCAGAATCCATACCAGACCCTTATCTGAGCATGTAGTCTGGCAGGTCAGGAAAGGGGGGGATGAGCGAGTGTCCCCCTGAACCATACCGGGCCACATGCCCTCAACATGAGGGCTGGGTGCTTTGGGACGGGGCCCAAAGCACCTTGTCCCCATGTTGATGGGAATAAGGGCCTCTTCCTGACAAACCTGGGCAGTGGTTGTGGAGGTCTGTGGGCAGGGAGCTTATCAGAATCTAGAATCCCCCTTTAAGAAAGGGGGCCCCCAGATCCTGCCCCCCCTATGTAAATGAGCATGGCGTACATTGTGCCCCTAACCATTCACCAAAAAAACAGTGTAGTGTTACAAAATACAAGAGATGGTTTTTGAGAAGTCCTTTATTAAAAATGAGGAATGTCCCCCGTCGTAGCTCCAACCTCAAGCACAATGTCTTCTGTCTCCCCTTCCTCCACAGATGTCTTCTTTCTTCACTTCCTCCGCCAAGGTAGTCTTTCTCCGCCAATGTCTTCTTTCTTCGACACCGCCGACCCTCTGAAAGTAAAAAAACACTCCTCCTCCGACACTGGCTTCCACCATTCTGTCAGCTTCGGTGTCTGAACGTTTTAATATAGCTATAGGGTGTATGTTGTTGGACTCAACATTTATATAGGAAGGTCTCGCATTTATCTATGCAAGTTGAGGGACAAATTGATGGTAAGGTCTCTTTGTACAAGTTGGATGCTTTGCTGCCAATTCAGAGCCCTGAAGTACCTCTGACATGCCAAAATTGCAGTAGGAAAGGCCAAATTGAGCAAGCTTGCCTAATCCCGACCCATATATACAATGAATGGTTATAGAAGGGTGGGGGTGGGATGCTTAATTTGGTGGGTCGATCATATATGTATATATTATGGTAATGGGTTGATCTGTGTGCTAGTATAGTTTGACATCTATGTATTCGGTTAGTAATATGGGTGAGTAAGGTCCTCCTCAAGGTTCTGTATTGGAAAGCTGGTTGATATGTGGCTCTGAGTGTGTGTTGGTGAATGGTGAGTGAATGGACACCCCTTGCCTATATTTCACTCCATCATAAAGATAGCGGAAAGGAGAAGACACAGAAGGGTGTCATGGAAGCTGTTGCTGAAGAATAATGGTGGTGTGTCACTCAGGGGCAAAGCGGCACATGTTGGGAAGCACAACATGTTAAGACAGTTATGGACTGTTCCATAGGAGCTGTTTCTGAGGAAAGGTGAGGTGTGCCTTTCAGGCACAAAGCGGCATATGTTGGAAGGCAACATGGTTTAATATCATATTTCTTAAGTTTCATTGCCTGGTTGATACAACCATCTGGCCTAAGTTGGGATTTACAAGTTTACCCAGCAGGGTGTTTGAAACAAGGAATCATAAATGTGAATTCATCTCCTAGCAGGATGTGCTCACAGCCCTCCTGTTGTGAGGTACAGGGGTGGAGAAGCACCAGATAAGATCTCCTGGGTAGGTGCGATTTAAAATGTCTTGAGTAACAGAAGATCAAAGACCAGCTGTCACTGAAGGATGACCCGGGTCAAATAGCGGTGATTCATGGAGAAATGCTGCCCTTAGTGGTCACTACAGCATGCTTCCTAGAGGACGGACAAAAGAACAATATACTTCCTATTGGACACCACAGCATGCTTCCTGGAGGATGGATAGAAGAAAAAGGGCTGCCTCTTATTGATTTTCATTTGTCAGAATGCGGAGATAGGTTGGCAGTGGGTGTTGTGCGGGTGGAGTCTGAGTGCAGTTTAAAAGTACCGGATGGAATAACCTTCTCAGCCGAGACAGCATCTTAAGGACGACCTTACGTAAAGTATCATTTATGTTATTTTGTGTTATATGCTCTGTAATATTTTCCTTTAGTGTTTTTATGTTAGCATTCCTACTTTCTTGGGAAATAAATAAGACCCCTGCTTATTTAAACAGTGTGATTATTTTTGCAGCTAATATTGTTGTTATATCATCACCGTTAATTTTATCAGAGATTTAATAGACTAGCTAATTATAGGACTAAACACGTTAATATATAGTTATAATAAATAGGGGGAATCCATAACTACCCAATTTTTATTTCAGTGTGGCCATGTGGTGATGTAACTCGGAGACCCCACTCCCTTGAGACGTCATGGACACATCATGCCGTGATCCGTGACATCACAAGGGGACGGGGTCTCAGGGTGATGTCACCACATGGTCATACCCCATGAAGGAGCCGCTTGAGAATGTTAGGTTCTATGCTCTGCCCCTCAACCCCAAGAACAGTCTCACCCCTCTGGCACACCTGACAAATAAATGTTATTGTAAACACAACAGCAAATGGACGCAATCTGTAGTAAACCAGAAAGTATTTTTTATACTGGAAAGACTTTCTCCAAAGAAAACAGACAGTAATAATTCAAGCAAGTAGTTACATGTAGCAACTCTGGTATTGGGCAGTATACAGTAACACGAAGTCACATGCAAAATATAAACAGCACAATCTCAATCAGCTTAACTGACTCAAATGTGACCTATGCACTCAGGCATGAAGGGAAGCAAGAATTACCTGTTGCAGGTCAGTCTATTTCCCTAAAACCCTGAAATCACAAGCGCTGATTGTATACGTTTGATACCATATGAAACAATGGGCAATATCAACTCTGTGATAAAAGTTATTGAGAGTTCCTCCTTAATGAGTATATTCGTCCCTGAGTCACTGCAGGTACACTGAAAGTTCTTATCCCTTGTAATATGGATTATCCAGTAGTCCTGGGAGATGAAGCCTTCAGTCTTCATCTAGCTCTTTGGAAAGGGCCCAATATGTCCTGGCAAGTGTATTAAATGTAATATTTCAACAGGGTGAGACAACTGGTGCAAAGGGCTTGATAAAGTAAGTAAACAACAGTGTCTGCATGCAGTGTCCTCCTTTAAAAGGGGTTTGCACAAGATGGGCTTATGCCCGCTCACCAATCTGGAGGCACCGAGGCCCTGCGTCTGACCGTGGAACTGTTGGCAGGGAAATGGTCATATCGACTTGGAAGAGGAGCTCCTTTTTTCTGTGTCAGGTCTCTCTTCTGCCTCATGGCCTCTCCTCCTGCATCCAGGCAGCCTTGTGGTCTCTTTCCATTTTCTCCCCCTCTGGGCATGCTTCCCAGCTCTCCCTGGGCATGCTGGGGTATGTAGTCAAGCTCTAGGGAATTTACATGGGGCTGTCTGGCTTCGGGACAACATGTCCCAAGATCTTCTGCTCAGCTGCCCTTCCTGATGACTGGTCCCCTCCCCCTGCCAATGAGGAAGCAGGGGAGAGAGCAGCGCGGGCGTCTGCCCATGCAAGCGCAGCTCTCCTGTAGCAAGCAGCACAGGGAGGAGAGGGAAGGGGGAGAAATCACCCGTAGCTGGGACAGTCTGTGTGTCTGGTGGCGGCGACAGGCGGAGCGGGCTGAGCAGCACCCGCAACACAATAAAAAACGTTCTATTTTTCCCAAGCGCTTTTGTGCTGTACTGAAAAATTCCCAGAGCTCTAAAAACAATCAGCTCTAAAAACAATCAGCATCTAATGGCAAGTGACTATTATCAATAACTCTTGGTGAGCAGTTCACTTGCTTTGGCCAAGAAAAACAGAGAACTGGCTGTAAGCCAGAGCTGGGAAAAACACGTCCCTGTCCAGTACTACAAGGAATTTGTAACATAGCCTTATGCAATTCCAAGAGTATAGGGCTCATGATCTAATCTCTGCTGCAGAGAGGATACCTTAATTTGCCAGTTTAATATTGCTGCACTGCTGAAGATATATTTTTTTAAACAGAGTTTAGGGTTTTTAGGTTATAATCTTGAGTCCCTTACTGCTAAATCAACAATCTTGTGCACAATGCTTTAGTTTGTACTCTGAGAAAATATATCTTTCCCATAGAGAAATCCCGGGAACAGACAGATCCATTGGGTCAGTAAAGCTTACTGCTGTGTGAAGAATGTGGAAAAGTGTGGAAAGCTCATTTGCATCTCTGTAGAAGCATGAATAATGTTCACAGCTTGTATCGGAAATCTGCACATATATATTTTATTAGAACAAATCAACTGAGCCATATACAGTACACTTATGACCAAACTTGATTTAAATGCTTATTACTCAGTATTTCCCAGTTTGTAATAACTACAACTGGGCTAGCTGTTTTCTTCACCTTTCAAAAATCTACACTTTAATAACCCTCCCTCTTACATTGAAAGCTCTAACAAGCAGGACCCTATGATTCCTACTGTAATATATTGTATTGTATTTGTACTGTCTGCCCTTATGTTGTAAAGCTCTGCGTAAACTGCTGGCGTTATATAAATCCTCTATAATGATAATAAGCAAAATAATGGACAAAACTTTTAGATTCTTACCCCTGCATCCTTTTCATCTATTAAGTATTGGATGACTATAGGTTCAATTGAAAAAGCTTTAAAAGAGAAACATGGCCAAAGCTCCTCTTGTGGGTCACAGGATTTCACTAAGAGCCCCTTCACACTGGGGTGGGCAGGGCGTTAGTGGGACACTTTTAACCCCTAAAAAGGGGTTAAAAGTGCCGGCGCGTGGCGCTTCCGAATCTGTTTTCAGCCGATTCATTTCAATGGGCAGGGGCGTTGGAGGAGTGGTGTTTACTCCGCTCCCGCACCGCCCCAAAGATGCTGCCTGCAGGACTTTTTTTCCTGTCCTGCAAGCACACCACCCCGAGTGCTTTCACACTGGGGTGGATAAGGAGGCAGTTTAGAGGCGCTTTACAGGTGCTATTTTTAGAGCAAAAACACCTGTAAAGTGCCTCAGTGTGAAAGGGGTCTTACTTTTGCTTTCATGTAACCCAGAATCAACTGACAGCCAGCTGACAAAGCAGAGCCACTCCAGGCTGTGGCTGAATCCTGGCCATAATGTTGCGATCCACCTAGCTGCCTAATTGACAGCTAGCACCAGCTCTCAGTGTGCGGTTGAGATCTGAGCCAGCTGCGTCCACCCCAGTTGGAGGGACAAAACGAACAGCAGTGACCAAGTATTTGAGTAGGGATAATTAGTTGTTTGATCCACATTTTTTTTTTTGAAAAACAATTTTTAGTTGACAGGCAGAAAACAACATGTTATGCTGCTACATTTCAGGGTTTTCCCCTTACATCCAAGGATAATAAAACTTTTATGCATGCATAAGCATCTTTACATTCCATTTTTTAGCACACATTTCAGTTGTTGATTCAATAAAACTAACCACCCCTATGAACCATCAAGCCTGTCTCTTTTTTTTAAAAATATTTTCAGTGAACCCGTATCAACTCCCTCCCCCTTTGCAACTCTTGTGCAACTCCCTGGGCAAGTACAAGTAGGACAAATCCTTTCCCCATTAGGTTATGCAGGTACCATTCACCAATCCCTGCACTGCTATACCCTCCCTTCCCCGCTGCCATGTGTCAACACCCTCCTTCGGGTGGCCCCTTACTCCCTGCCTTCAGTGTTTCTTTTGAATCTACCCATCTAAACCATACTTTCCTAAATTTCTTCTTTGCTCCTCTGGCTATAAGCTTCGGAACTGCAAAATGCAAAATTCTGAGAAACAGCTTAGTATAAGTGTTCATTTCATCCTGGTCAAACACTCCCAAAAGACAGCGTATTGGGGAGCATATATTTGGAAGATCAAAGTTATCTTATATAAAAACAGTTACCTGAGACCACAACTGTCTTACTCTGTCACACTCCCATACCATATGTAGGAAGTTACCCTCCTCCCTTTGACATTTGTGGCACATTGCCGAGTCCCTCCTACCCATCCAGTGCAGTCTTGTAGGTGTGTAATACATATGGTGTAAATACTTAAGCTGTATCATCTTATCCCTTGAGGAGATGACCGTGGCAAGATACGTTTCCAGAGCCTGCTCCCACATTTCCCCCATCAAGTCTGGCACAATCCTCTCCCACCTAGTCCTAGCGCTATTGCTCAATCCATTTTTCCCAGAATCAAGAGTGGCATAGTATTTGGAAGTTCGCCCAGTCGTATCAGGGTTCAACAAAGCTGTTTCCAGAGTAGTAGTTTGGATTAGTATCTCTGCCCTACCGAATTGGGCTTTTGCTGCGTGCTTTAACTGAATGTAGCGGAAGTACCACTATTTAGGTATCCCATATTGTTCCTTTAATTGAGCAAATGTACAGTTCTCCCCCCCGGTAAATATGATGGGGATATTTAATCCCATATCTAGCCCATCCCTGCCCATCTGCCATTTTAAAAAATTCCTTAAGAGATCTGTTGTACCACAATGGGTTATTTGGTGAGAGGTTTAAGGGTGCATCCCCAATCTGGCGGGCACACATCCGAAAAATCCTCCCAGGTAGTGCCATCACCGAGCCCAATTTCTTGCCCGGGACCCCTATCCTATAAACCACATTTAGCAATGTTTCCTGTGAGGTAGAGACTGCCGCCTCCAATAGCGTAGCCACATTGGGAGTTTGCGGGAAGAATCTCCAGTGAAGACATACTAGCTGGGCAGCGAAATAATAGAGACGTAAATCTGGAAGAGCCAATCCCCCCTTAGCGGTGGGAAGCTTTAAGACTGCTAAGGACACTCTGGGGGACTGTGAGCCCCACAAAAAGCCCAGAATAATGGTATCTATTCCCCTAAACACCCTTTTGGCCACAAACACAGGGGAGTTTGAGAGAATGTATATACATTTAGGGAGATATACCATTTTAAATATGTTCACTCTCCCCATTACTGTCAGTGGTAGTGATTGCCACTTTCGTACCCTCTCCCGTAGGTCTCCTATGATCGGTGCCAAATTATCCTCTTCATATCTAGAGATGCGTAAAGACACTTTGATTCCCAGATATTTAAAAGATTTTGACACCGGGATGGGACAGTCTTCCGGAATCCGGATCATTTCATCAATTGGAAACAAGGACGATTTAGCCCAATTAATCCGGAAACCGGAATAGTCCTCAAACTCCTGAATCAGCCCAAAAGCTGCCCTAAGTGAGGGGCCAGGATCCTGCAGGTACAGCAACATATCGTCTGCGTAAAGCGAGACCCTCTCCTTCAGTCCCCCCACCGAAGGCCAGCCAGACTTGAGCTAGTCTGGAGCCTCTCAGCCAATGGCTCCATGGCCAGGGCAAGTAGGAGGGGCGACAACAGGCACCCCTGCCTAGTGCCCCGGAATATTTTAAAGGGCTCTGAGATAATACCATTAACTCTCAGTCTTACGAGTGGGTCGGTGTATAGGAGTCTCACCTAAGAAATAAAGACAGGGCCCAGTCCATATATTTCCAACAGTATAAACAGAGAAGGTCATTCGACTGAGTTGAATGCCTTCTTCGTATCTAGGGAGGCCACCACCCTCCCCCCTGAGTTATCATCGGCTATCTGTAAATTTTGGTAGAGTCTCCGAACGTTCATTTGAGCACAGCATCCGGGGATGAAACCTGTCTGATCTGGGTTAATCAGGTTTAGAATGACTTGCTGCAACCGCGCTGCTAATATTTTGGCCAAGATCTTAGTGTCTACATTCATCAGGATCCTTCCCTCCTTTAGGAATCAAAACCACAAGAGCCTCTCTCATAGACGGTGGCAGTGTTGCGTCCGACCTAGCCGTATCAAAAACCCTTACCCGGTGGGGCGCTAAAGTGGGCTTAAAAGCATCATACCACTCCGAAGGGAGACCGTCTAGGCCAGGAGACTTCTGTGGAGCAAAGGAAGAGATTGCATCCTCCACTTCCTCCACTGTAATATCCTTTTCCAGGAGTTCCCAATCCCCCCACCACAGCCTCCCCTACAGCCTCCCCTACAGGTGTGCAGTATGCATACAATTTTTTATAAAGCATAAACAAACCTCTGAAGAATATCAGCAGAATCTGTGATTTTAATTTGAGACTCAGTGCATATACTACTTATAAATGTAGGGACATATTCCTGTTTGGCCAGAAACGCTAGTAGTCGACTGTTTTTATCTCCATACTCAAATACTCCTTTGTGCCAGGTGCAGTTTTGTTTTCTGATCTGTCAGAGTAGAGGTGCATTCTCTAGTCTTCCCTAATAGAGTCAACAGTCTCCCTTCCGTCGGGTCACTAGCATAGCCCGCCTCCGCCAAGACCACCTCCGCTTCCCTCTCCCTCACAGAGAAGGCCAGCTGTCACTTAAACCCTCTTACCGTGGAAATGAATACCCCCCTCAAGGTGGCTTTAAAAGCCTCCCACTGCCGACAGGCTTGTCCAATGGCCCCATTTTCAGCCCAATGGTGTGTTATAGCCTGTTTACAGCTTAATTAAACATATTCCTCCTCCAACCAGCTGGCCTCCATACGCCAGTGGCGAATCCCCGATTTAGGCCCCAGCTATAATTCCACTAGCATAGGAGAATGATTGGAGTGAACCCTGGGTAAATATTTCACCTTTCTAACCAGTCCCAGTCCTTCCCCCTCCATCAGGATGGAGTCAATTCTGGACAGTGTCTTATGAGTGTAGTGATGTAGTAGTGGATGAATGATGGATGAATGAATGATGGATGAACGAATGTTATTATTGAGTTATTATTATGATGATTAATTTTTCCGCAACACCCGGTTCTTCCAGAGAGAGAAGCATTTAATAACTTCAGACAGAATAAAAGTCCATCAAGAGATAATACAATCCAACATAGAGGTAGAGATGACAGGAATAGTGTATCATCCAGACCACTTCAGAGGCACCCTGTTTTCCTGTCATACCTTACTTAACCCAGGCTCTTCTCTTATACAGCTTTCTCCCCCCTCCCATGGGTGACTTAAGAGTGAGCAATTTAATTAGACCTTTTGTCTTTTGAGTGACAGACAATGACCCTAAGCCGTCAACAGCTGTAAACTCCTAGGTGGTCTTTTATTAACATTAACATATCATGGAGGCATTATCTGTCAAAACTCCCTTTGAAATGCCTAATTAGATAACCAGTCCCAAATATTACAGGGCCGTTATCTGCCCCTTTTAACAATGGGTTTGGTCAGTCTATTCTTTAATCAAAACTCCC